>JAKSZP010009365.1:0-158406 GCA_022478985.1 Massospora cicadina | reverse complement strand
CCCTAATTGTAGGCAATTTAACTAATATTCATTGAATTTCAACATTGCTTATTTAGAGGCGATTCAATAAAACCTGTTATATCCCAATATTGCCTCATCTCAAGGCACTCTAATAATTGTAACTGATATTATTTCCAGAGGATTCCTCCCAAACAGCCCTAGCAGTCCCACAATTATTGTCCAGTCAATTCTGTTTCTTGATAAGCTATTTGTAGCACATTGGTATGTTTCAGGGGCATTACACAGTCCTTGTGGCATCCTAATGGGTTGGTATAGACCCTTGGCGGGGATCATATTGTACTTCTCCTTTTCATCCTTCAGAAAATTAGCATGCTAATGTATGGAAATTAAGTTCATCGCAAATAAGTATTGTGCACCTCCCAAGCGGTCTAGTGCATTGTCAATATGGAGTAACATGTACTAATCTTTCTTAGTAATATTGTTGAGCTTTTTGTAATCTATTACCTACCCAATTTGTCCCATCCTTCTTCTTAATAACTAAAATTAGGGCTGCCCAGAGATTCTTGGAGGGTATTAACATCCCATGCTGCACATGTTGATTGATCTCAGCATTGACAACCTCATCCGCCACCTTAGAATGCCGAATAGGATGAAGGCAAATAGTGGATGATTACTAGCATCAATCTGGTGCAACACATCATGTGCGCATCCCAAATTATAATCATCCTAACAAAATTACTATGGTACTTGTCAAACAAGACCAGCGCTTAATTCATTTTGTCCTCTGTCAATACTTATAATCATTCTTGAGATATCAGCGAAAATAAAACTGAGTGCTTGTTGTGATCAAGCCCAAGTTCCTCCAGATTTTTAAACTAATGGATATTTGAAACCTCTTCACTAGGTATAATATGAACAAAAGCGATTAGCTGATGTCGCTTAACTTCCATAGGATAGGGATACAGGTTAGCTATAGGTACTTGAATTTTCTCTATGATCTGACAACTTAAATCCAGGCGCTGCGACTGGTTTTGACTTTGATTAAATAAATGGGGCGACTATATTGGCATATATTCCTTGAGAAAAGGGTATGGAAATTTCAGTTCCTATTATAACCTGATGAACCAATGGAATGGTTAGATTTATTAGCCCGTATGGGAATACCCTTTAATTCTACAATCTGTGTTAGTAACTTTTGGGTATGGCCATGTAGCTGCTGATAATTGATTGGTACTATAAAATCTTTGTACACTATGTTAACAAACCCTTGCTTTGGGGACATTGAGGCCGCATAATTCCAGTTATAAAGTAGGTAGAATTTGTCCCAGAAGGTCCAATGTATTTTTTTCAAAGTAAGCTTTGGTTCTGCTTTTCCTCAAAAAGAGGTCCCAATTAAAATAATTATTCAAGGTATGCCAATCAGGGGAAGGACATTACCAATGCTCAAAAGAGCCAAAACATAAATAAAATAAAATGAGCTAAGTGAGATAGACCGATTCATTCAAAATGACACAAAATCTTAGCAAATCATGCCAAACAAGTTGGAAGCGGAAACTTCTATACAGCAATGGTGGAGGGTGAAGAGGGATTGGAAAGCTCTTTATTCTCATCTGGGGGAACATGTAGCGACACAAAGCTGGGAGCACTGGCATGGGTGAATCATGGAAATGGGGGTCAAGATAACATAGAGGTGCTTGCAACTCAATGTGTGCGATGAGGAGGGTAGAAATGTAGGTTTTAAGGTATTTCTCAGCCTCAAGGCGTACTTTAGGTAGAGTGGCAATAATTGCAAGGTTTTTGCAGGTAATGTGAGTCTTTGGGCTGAACTTTGTGACTGCCATGACTTTTTTACTGCTGTATGCGCCACCTTTTAGTAGCGGAGATGTTCTTTTTTATGTTTTGGGAACATGGTGCTAGGGAGATTAGGAGGTGGCAGGCTCGTGGCCAGTACTGCAACAGATTTTGTGATGGCTTTATGGGTTGGCCGACATTCAGGGAAAGCAACTGCCTCTTTAACTAGTTTGTAGTCACGTTTTATGGGGTGGCATCAGGGAGAGGAAAATATGGCGCTTTGAAAATTGGGCCACGTATTCAGCATTAAGGTACATTTTGAATGGTGGAAGCTCAGCCTATTTGGCTTTAGGAATAAGAGCACCCGATTTGTCAACCTCAACCAAGTAATCCCATGGATTTTGGTTGAAATTGATTGGATTATTTGCATATGGGTGATCTATGGCTGGTGGCTGGGAGGATGATTTAGACTTTACTGTAGTCCATTCTGACTCCTGATTGGTGGGTTCAGGAGAAGAGGTTTGTTAAGGTAATTTTTGGTTGGTTGATTTTGTGGTTGTATTAGCTACCACCTTGGGGGAGGGGGGAAGGATACTGCCCCATTCAAAAAAAGTAATTGGATCAGCTATAGGGTCATAATGCAAAGAGTTGGGTGTAGGGACCACAGCTCGGGTGATGGAGGGGCAGCGCAATTTTGAATGGTCCAGTTCATAAAAGGTAGGGCAGATGGTGCGCCCTCCATCCACCTGGGCCCAGAAAGGATGGTCAGAGGTCGAGGAAATAATGGTGCAAGGGGGGATTGAGAGGGCTACTTTTGTTGATCTAGATGAATAGTCATATCGGCATGGGGGCCTGAAAGGCGTGTGGCTCCGTTGGGAACCATGAATTGTAGTATAAGATTTTTAAACCATAAACCAATAATCCAGCAATAATCTCATTATGTAAAATTTTGGGTGGTAGATGGGTAGGGAGGCCCACGACCTAAACCACAAGAGTGGTATCAGTGGGCAACAGGGTAGAGTAGCTGGATTTGGGGTGCCCTGGAACACCAGGGGGATGGTAGCTGCTACTGCAGCATCAGCTTCACTTGTGAAGCTGAGATAAAATACCCCTTAAAGGGGCGGAGGTCATTGAAGCCTGCTTGCTGCATAACAGTCTGGGTAATTCAATAATGGCTTTGTTTGAGTAGGGGAACAACTTACCATATAAACCTGAAGGCCAAACTGCACGTTGCTCCAGGGGAGCACAAGGGGGCATTGTGGCACCGCTTGGATTTTGGCAAGATAAGGCTAAGTCCTTAGATGGGACATAGCATCATGAAAAATTAGAGGGGCTAGCCAAATCAGCTTGAGCACGTTTTAGCAATGGTCAAAAAAAAACATTAGGAGGTGACGCACCACTTCCCCACATGGGGGCAGCAGGCGTCAATTGCATTGACATAGGTAACGTGAATAGGGCGATGATGAGAGGAGCTGTTTTTCTAAAGTTAAACTATGATTTGACCAAAATTGGGCGAATTGAGAGAGAGAAATAAAGTGGTCCCAATTAAAAATTCATAGTTCTGATTAGGGAATACAATAGCTGGAGCAGAAATTACTAATGAGCCAAAACTCAGAGGTGACTTAATGTACGCTCCTTATAAAGTTGTATTTCTAGGGGCTAGAAGTCCCATAGATTTTACATTGATCTATGTTTTGAGCAAAACCCAAATTATTTGCCAGTCAATTGGACACAAAATTAATCAGTGCCCCACTGTCTACAATAGCTCAGACTTTGAGCTTATCTACAGTTATAATAATATAAGTGCATTCAGAAATATAAGTATCAGTAGGGTTTGTTGCAAGAAAATCCACTTTGTCTTATTGACCTAGAAATTCAGTAGTTCTTTTCATAACTGAGGACTTGACTCTTTCAAGGCCTTGATAGGTACAGTCACTTGGACCCCAGTCAACTTAGAAGTTCACTAGATGGATTGAAAACTCAAGTAGTTTCTACTGTTGGACATAGGTCTTTGACACAACTTCTTATTCTGACTCAGATGCAAGTTTTTCTAGGGAACGTGTAGTCACTGTTATGCTATCAATAGTTGAAACCTGAACTGGCAAAGGCGGCTTGACATAATCACTCATGAGTCGCCCTGGAAAGTGTTTCAGCGATTTTCACTTCCCTGAAATTTTGTTTTAGGAGGTGGAAGTAGAAAACCTTTTATACTCCGCCTTTTTTCCCATTTTGTCATCATCCACAGGTTGCACATCATGAACCTGGAGTTTAACAATTAACTTAGGACAACATTTTGGCTTAATGACACAATTTGTTTGCAGTAGTTATAAATAATCTGATTAACATCTGATTTTTCTAAATGAGGGCCTACAGAGGAGGTAAAACACTTTTTTGGAGAAATTACCCAAAGTTATGGTTTGCAAGGCCCATGATAACTCTTGTTGGGTGCCCTTAAAAGTGACGGCGCTCTACTAGAAATAATTTACCATATGGGTGATATTGTTTTCTTCACTAAAAGTGGATATCATTTCCCAATACAAACCTTGGTAAGGTTCATAGGCATGGCATAGAGAAAATGTACGTTTAGAATTTAATGATAACATTAGCCACTTTTAGCGTCTGAGCTTCCAGATAAAAGCGCTCTGTGAAAAGTTTTACAAGTTCATCTTTTTCAAAAAGACGTTAAAGAATTCAGTCCTATGAATGGTTATCTGTTCTGACTCAAAAAATTTCTTTATTGAGAAGGTCATTGCGTTGTGGTAGGTAAAGCCAGTCCTTTTTACATTAGGCATCACCAACTTCTGGCTTTGTGTCCAGCAAGTTTATTAAAGTTGCCAACTTAGCATTCTCAGATACCCAGCCATCTTTATCATAAAGAGACCAATAACTTATGTATATAGACCTTTTTTATCAAACTTTGGTAGGTTTATAAAGTTTACATGAACCTCCAGTTCATGCTTGGAGAGCTGAAGGCCCTGGGTTGCTCCATATTGACTTCCCTAGTGATAGAGATGAGTTGTAGGTGTAAAGAGGCTTATACTGCCAGAGTAAGTCTAGTAGATGCGCCTACAGAATTAGGCGTGGGAATACAAACAGAGCTGCACGCTGGTTGAACTAGAGCTTCACAATTAATTGGGTCAGATTGCTCAGTGGTAGGAGTTACCAGCATATCTATATGAGCCAATGATTGAATCCTAGAGAAAAGTTAAAGAACACAGGCAATTCCTGCAGTCCACATCCTCATCACCTTCAATAAAAGCTTCCAATGGAAAAGGTTCAGACTCTTCATTGATAATATTTGCGGCTTGTATGGAAAATTGACTAATAAAGTAGTCTAACATTGTAGCAACAGGGCGGTTTTCCGCCTGAAAAAATCTTTCCATTTATTGACTTTTTAGGTAGCTTCCAGAAATTTCTGCTTTCATATTGATTTTCTCATTTACTGAGGGACCTGACCTTCTGGACATGGGTTTTTACTTTAAGTTCTAAAGCCTCTAAGTTGGTAAAAATACATATTGGAATGAAAAGCTCCATTCTATCTGATTCTAAACCTCCAAGGTGGCATTCATACGCTTCAGTAGTTCATTATACCACTATTGAGTGCTGCTTAGTATACATAATTGCACCAATAGGAATGATTGTGGAAAGTATAATATCTGAAAGTTAGACATTGTGAGCATTTTAAGCCACTTGTAGTCAAATAACATCATTATACAGATTCTGCAGGGTCACTGAGGAGACCTCTTTAACTTCAACCATCTTTACTAGTCCTACTGGATAAAAACCTTCAACGGAGCACATTAAACCCATAAAAAATAAAATCAAACAACAGGAAACTAATGTGAGCCCCCTGTAGTGAGCACCACAATGTTAAAATTGGTGCTTAGGCGTTGTTTTCAAAGCAGGTTTTTATACTCAAAATAATGGGTACTATTTAAGGAAAGTAACCTTAATAAACTTTAAAGAATAAAAGGATTTGGCAAAAGTACCTTTTATTATAAAAAAACAATTCACAATGTAATATTGGGTACTGCCAAAGGCTCAAATGATTGATATTTCTGCTCTTTGTGTCAGATTCTCTCTAGCAATCTTGAAAAAGATTCAGTTATCTCTAGAACTCAGCTCAGATATATCCTTTTCACTATCACTCCTATTGGTGCAATTATGTATACTAAGCAGCACTCAATAGTGGTATAATGAACTAGTAAAATGTATTAAGTAAAATGATTGAATCACTAGGGCACATCAGATTTTCATTGCAGTCTTAATCAACTAATGCATTCATGGTTCCAGTGGAAAGCCATAATAGAATAAGATTTCTCCTACCAAATATTTCACACCGGTGCATGTGATAAAATAGAGACTAAAATAATAGGTAAACTGGAGCAGATATATACGTTGAGGCTGGAAGCCCCATAATTATCAGATCAAGTGAGTATAGTTTGCACTGAAGGTGTTATGAAATTCAATTCCTTATATCTATAAATCTACGACGCCAAGGCAAAAGCTAAAAGTAATTCAATTCAACTTTTGTCACTCCTTATGAATTCAATGGCTGAGCACTTGGGATTTCTCATGCTATCAAGTCCTATTTCTAATTATAGTTAAATAAGAATACTAGAATAATATTGCACTAGATGATGGTTTGTCAAACAAATTGCAACAGGGTTCATAATCCATTACAGGAACGTGGTGCTTAAAAGCATGGAAGAGTCACTAAATTTAGCTCACTGAGTAGGGATCAACTCAAGTAGCAAGGGTACATCATGGCGCCACAAGGATCTAAAGTGGTGTCAACCCCAGGCGACCACCGTATTAATATCCCCATTAAAGGAGAGAGGGCAGCAAGGTAGTAATTATGGCCACTATGGCCCAGTTGTTTTGTATACCAAGAAACATGGCATCAAAAAAAGAGTGCGGCTAAAAGTCAGCTCAAAGGATGAAAATTAGAGTTTTCATAGGGATTTTATTTATTAAAAATAAAAGAGAATGATTTAATAGCTGTGGCTGTGGGGGATGATTGTCTTATTGCTAGAGCTTGATAACAAAAACATTTACATTAACGGCGGGTAATGCAATCACATGAGATTCTAAAATTTTGACATTTCAAAATCTTATTGTTATGGATTGGTAACAATCTAGCCAGCTTACTTAGGCTCAAATTTAGCCACTAAATTTCCCTCACAGTGCAATTTTGCTTGGTGGATCAGCAACACTTGACTAGAGGACAAATGTGTGTGCCTATGACAAGGGTGCGTATGTGAGATCCCATTAAATGTTGAGATGGATTTATTGTGCCCAAACCTATTGAAGATCCCTTGCTTTTACAGAGAAGAAAAATTGATTGATAGAGTTTTGAACTCAAGCGTACAACAGATGATTCATCCTGCCAGCACTATCTTATCAGTTTTGATGACCTCCACATTGAGGCTTGAGATTACTGGGAGAAAGAAGTGACCACTAATCTTCCTCTGGAAATTGCTACTTGCCCCACTACCTCCAGACATACCTCAACAATTTTCTACACCAACTCCTGGGTGGTGAGAAGGGCAGGTAGGGGAGTAATCTTTTTTGGGTAAGCCATCACCAACCTCTCATCTACCACATAGGCTAAGTCAACCTGGGATGAGAGTACAGCTGCCATTTTAGCCCCCTTCTTTGTCCATAACAAGAACTCCTTACAATTTGGGTTGGGACCATCTAGTACTAAAAAAAGAACTCCTTACAATTAAGGCAAAGATGGCTCACCAGGACTTGCAAAAGTCACCCTTTCACTTTACAATATTGAGGACTTTAAATTTAATAGAGTCTATAAATTCTACCTTACCTTTTCTTTAGAATATATTTTTTTATTCCTTTATAGTTCAAAACAAAGGCATATAGCAGTCATTATCATAAAATATCGAATTTTGGGCTTTCCTGATTGCAAAAGTGCCTATATATGCCTCTCTCTTTCTCTTCAATTAAATAATTGATTGACTTAAATAAAAAGTTTTATTTACAACAACTAAAGCTAGTACTGACAATTCATTTTTTTAGAATTCATCAGTTTGATGCCTGCTGCCCCTGCGGGGGTGGTAATGCGCCACACCCTGGCAATTTTAGGCCATTGCCAAAGGGCGCCTCAGATGGCTCTGCTAGCCCTTTATCCCACTGGTCACTTTGTTTCCCCTCAGGACCTAGCTCAGTACTTTGCGCACAATCAAGCGGTTTAAGCCCGCTGGTGCTCTCCAGGATCACCCTGTGTTTTGGACTTTGGGGTGATTAAAAAATTCTTTTCCACTACGTGAGAGCAGCCATCATTGAGATGGCCATTGAATGTTTAATCTTGCCAGATTTATTAATTTTTCCCCCTTTAAGGAGTATTTTGACCTAGCTTCTTGAGTGAAGCCCACATTATGGCCTTGATTAAGATGCCATAAATTTATAAAAACGCCCCCATTCCAGCACGTGCTCAGTTGCCAGTGGACGCCAATCTAGTAATTAGTTTGCCATGTTACCCAATTATCTTTCTCCAGACCAGCTCCGCCATGAGCTCTTAGAGAATTGGGTTATTATGGCATGGACGCCATCATTATGTTTGTCATTACCAATGGGGCCAGCCGCCTTGCAAGCCCCATGCTTTTGTAATTATATTAATTTTTCACCAGGACAACGCCTCAAAATTTCTCTCAGACCTATATCTGCTCTTTCACCAACCACCCATTCTAGCCGATGTCAATAACAGCTCTAAGCCTGCCCCTTTGTGCTGCAAGTTGGATCAATTTAAAGCACATTTGCCCTATCCTCTGCTGCTTGTAGAAATTCAGGCTAGTTGGGTTTCTCACTAAGTGCAGTCCAGAATTTCCACAAAATGAAGCCATGTTATTCTTAGTATATTGTGCTTCTTAAGAGAAAGGACAAAGTTGTCCCTAAATCTCTCTATCCTTGACCCTTGTTGGATAAGGGATTAAGTATCTTAAGAGTTTATTTATTTTTAATAAGTGATAAGCAATTCATTTTTATAATAACTTGGGGTTTTTATACCCAAAGAAAATACCATAGATAAAGATTATACATCAAGGCTATGACCATGCAATTATCTACATATAAAGGAAAGGGAATATGCTGGTGAAAAAAAGGAAATAAATAAAGGGATGATCAGGCTTCACAATTCTTCCTCCTATGCAATACCATGGTGACAATGTTTTAACCTCTTTAAATTTTTAAATTTATTGTGGGGAAGGCCGACCATGGGACGGACACTTCCAAAATTGACTCGACCAAGACAACACTTAGTAACAGAGAAGGCACCCCAGAGAAGCGGTGCTATTTCTTGTTGCCAGCGGGAACGCCACTTATGGGGAAGAGGAACGCGTGAAGGGGCCGTAGCCACAATTGAACACGTGTGGAGGAAGGGGTCTGATTTGATGAACCAGACTGGGAACCAGGAGGATAACAGCTGTCAGCGGCGCAGTGGGAGGTATCCAAACATCCATGCTTGAAAGTGGTCCACCAAATGAGACTGGAATCTGTGGACAGCTTCTGGGAGGGTGGGGATGGAGTCTGTGATGGCATCCAAGACAATCGTGTGGATGATCCACATGGCGATTGCAACCACCAGAGCATGGAGGGAGGGTGGAAGGGGGGAGGCCATTGATAAAGCAAACATATCTCTTGACAGACTGAAGGGATGTGTTTGATTCTGGTCCAGTAAACGTTGAACTTCGCGCCATATCACTTTAGAGGTAGGACACTTCTCCAGGCGGTGGAACAGCGTTCCATACTGGCCACACACGACGTAGGATGAGTGTGAAGCGTTAGAGCGCTCAGCTGTATGGTAAACCCGCCTCAGGCAGCGCCACACATGGGAGCAGATTTGAGGCTGCAACAGAGGATGGTGAGCGTATTTCCAGATGGTTTTTTGGGTCTCAATGGAGTAAGGGATGTCCATCATGTCCAGGTAGTCCACCCTGGATAGGACATGGGTCCGTATGGGGATCACGCCATCTTGGATGGGTAGCCCCTGTACCTCTTGTATGAACTGAGGAGAGGGGCGGCTATTTTGGTTGTATTTACACTAATACAAATATTCCACTCAACGCTCCGAATGGAGAGTAGTATTCGTTTGTAGTGGGTTTTAGTACCGTGAGGACCTGTGGCTGATGGGTGTGAAGCCAAGTATTTCATCAGGGAGTGGGGGTTCGATGGATTGTTGAGGCCCAAGGCGCGGGAGAAGTTGGAGCAGGCCGCGCAGGACCAGCGTTGGGAGGGGAGTGTAGGGGCGGTGACAGCCGCAATCCAGGTACCCAAGATCTTGGCCGCATGGGCTCTGAAGTCAAGCAGGCCCATGCCACCCTGCTGATGAGGGCCAAACATGACTTCTAACCATACTGGTGGAGGGCGGCCTGACCATAGCCATCCTTGCAGCAGGGCATGCAAGGAATTGAAGAAGCTTGGGGAGAAGGGGATGACGTGGGCTCAAAACCAGACATTGGAGAGGAGCATAGAGTTGGCTAAAACAACCCTGCCAGTAAGGGAAGTGGGGTGGGCTCTGAGAGAGGCGATTTTCTTTGTCACGTTGTCCAGAATACGGCACTCCATTACTGCTGATGCATATCCGCATGCCTCCATCCACATGCCCAGATGGCGCACCGGTCCTATGGTAGGAAGTGGCACAAAGGGGAGCACCAGTGGAGCAGTGTGTGTTGAGTTAGTAAGGCGTGGACGTGGGCGAGCAAATGGGCTGGGTTGGGAACTAATTGCTGGGGCCCAGCAGTTCAGAAACTGACCAAGGAGGATGATTTTGGTTTTGGAGGCGTTCAGGCCAGCATTACTTACCCGGGAAAACTCCTGGATGAGAGCTTCAAGTGCGCGTGCATCTTTATTATTAGACACCACCACCACACAGTCGTCTGCAAACGCCATCATCTTGACTATGTCTTGGCCTGGCACATGGACCCCAGTGAGTTGGGCATTCGCGTTTCAAAGTAGTTGGTCAATGCTGAAAGTGTATAAGAGTGGGATAAGGGGGTCCCCTTGTCGCAAGCCCCTTTAAGGGCGGACTACTTCTGTTAGGAAGCCAGGGCCACGTACTGCCATTGTTGCAGATTCCGTGAGCAGCATCACCCAGTTGATGAAGCGAGGGGGTAAGCAGAATTGATGGAGGCAGGCCCTGAGGTATTCCCAGTTTACTCTATCATAGGCCTTCTGTTGGTCCAAGAATGCAAGTGCCCCAGAGGCTGTGGACTGGCATGCGTTGGCCACAGAGTGCACGTTGTCCCAAATTGACCTTCTGGGTATGAAACTGAATTGTTCTGGGGAGATGATGGCAGATGCTACAGTCCCTAAACGGTTAGCCATGATTTTTGTTAAAATTTTATGTATCTGTTAAGTTAAAGAAATGGGGCGCCAGTTGGCTAAGTCTAGCTTATCCCCTTTCTTGAAGAGTGTGATGGTGAAGGCCTCTTGTCCTCCTGGCAGGAGGCACGTTTCCAAAAGGCTCTGGTTAAGTGAGACCAACAGTAGTGGGGATATATATTTGAAGTATTTTTATAGAATTCATATGGAATGCCATCTGGGCCTGGGCATTTTCAGTTTAGTGCACCGCAAATGGCTGTCCATAATTTATTTGGAGTAATCAAATTCATTATTTCCGGGTATCAGGAAACAGTGCAGATGTGGGCTCAGTCGAGAAATTCCGCCACTTCAGCCAGCTGAATTGGATCAGATCAGTACAACTTGGAGTAATACTTTTGTGTTTCGATTGCCACTTCAGCTGGCATATCCGCAATGGAATCATCCAATCTTTGCACCTGTGTGCAGGCCACACTCTGGCATGGAGCGAAATTTTTTAAAAAAAATATGCGGTGCACTTGTCGCCTTTTGTGATGCGTTTGGCCCTGTACTGAACACAAACCCAATGTTTGTGTTGCCTTTTGAGCGCATTGAGGTGGGCGACTGCCTCCACCCACTACCATGGTGACAATATTGCAATCAGGATTCAGGGATGAATTCCCATGATAATTGATAAAAATTATTATTAAAGTTTTCTGATTTAAGATCTGAGATACAATCTGAACACTATATTCTAATTTTTTGATAGCTAAATCATGATATGAATTAGGGTAGTTTTTCAATATTTACCGCTAAGATTGTTGCAACAACTCAGCATAAAGGTAGCTTGTTTGGAGTTAATCAGATTGTTGAACATGCTTGGCACTTCATTGTGGCTTCCGTGGTTCCAGCCAATCAGTTGAAAATATTAAACCTCTTCTTGTATTCTCAGATTTATTGGAATGGTTGGTAGCTTGTTCATAGCCAATCAGAGATTTGAACAAGCTTGTACTTTGTCTTAGTTTATGAAGGTTTAGCCATTCAATAGGGAAGAAGAATATGTGCACTGGTTTGAATCCCTTTCAAGCCTATCAAAGGACTTTTAAATTTCAAGTAGTTTCCCATATAAATATTAGTATAATTAATATATAGATTATATAGAATAAATTTTTAAAACTAAGATTGCCCCCTAAGGTAGTTGTGGTGATGGAATCTGTTGATGAGATCAATGATCCAATATTTTTCACTAACAAGCAGATATTTGAATGTCTGACATTGCTGGAGTAGTTTTCACCCCTCCATCGTTGGCCCACCACCAATTGCCTAAACTTTTCATGTAAGTTTAACCCCCTCCTCTCAGGCAGTTATGGCAAGTGAAGTCTCTAATGCACCAGCCAGTCAACCTCAATCATTATGAACTGTTCTGGTGCAAGATGCTGCTCAAGTCCCTGTCAAACTGCCCTGATTAATGGTTTGTTGGCCAACCTTTCCTGCTCATAGCCAATCAGCTCCCATTACTAGCCTGTGTTAAAGGTATCAATCTCAATAAGATTCTTTAGAATAGATGGATGATGATGATTGTCCTTATGTATAAGTCCCAAGTTTAATAATCTGGTATCTCTCAAGCTGATCAAGTCCAAACGCCAGCGTTGCTTCTGCCCTTGCAAGTGCTTTAAATCTCCAAAAACCAGCATCAGCTTGCCGTCAAAGTTTTTTCTTCCCCAAACAATGTACCCTTCATCAAGCCCACCACACAACCATAATAATACTTGTCAATGGAATTTTCTGTCTCACAGAAAATTTAACAGATGGATTCCTCCTATAGTTTTCAAAATTGGGGGTTCAAAACAAGCAGGAACAGCAGTTGGTTAATCACTTATTTTCAATAATATTAATGATTTTAAGTTGCTAATTTGTGCTCCCACATTGAGTTGGCTTGAGCTACTTCAAGGAAAATTCACCAGAACTGGAAAGTATTAGGGACAATCCCCAAAATTAATTTTTCATTTTTATTACCATCAACAGAAAATAAGGATAATTGATAAAAAGTTTATATTGGTAAATTGTCAAGAGTTTACTGGCAACTTGAGGTTTAAGATAAAACAAACATGAGCTATTGGAAGATCAGATGCCAAGGAATTATAGTAGGCAAGACATTTTTATTGCAAATTTGACGCCTAGGTTCTACAATTTACCAGTGACTGATGTTAAGGATAGATCATATAATTTTAGGATTGATCACGCGACTTATGCCAAGGGTACTTTTTTGCCAGCTTTGGTGCCAAGGGATATTATAGGTGGGCAGTTTCTTGTTATTTCTATAATTAAGTGTTCTGAATAACTGGCGACTTATGCTGAGGATATTAAAATATAATGATATATAATTTTATGTGATTGACTGGTGATTGATGCCAAGGATGAATAAAACTAATATTGAGTGTTTAATTGCGATAAAGTATGAGGGAACAGTTTCCAGCAGCGTTTGATGATAATTGGTTGCAATTTCAGAGAGAAGTGCTGATAATTATTGATAGGCGGGCAGCGGATTGTCATGGAAATGCCTAAATAAATAGTTTGAACTCCCTAATAATAAAATATCGCTTGCACCCAATTTTATTAGTTTTCAGCGGTTAGGTTGCTGGATTGTTGAATGTGGTATTGGAGGCCCCCAAAAATAGGTGCTGGATGAGTGCACCCAGAGTGGTCAGAGCTACCAGCTTCCATACAGGGAAGCTAAAAGAAAGCCCGTGGGGACTTACCCAACTTGCCACCACAATGAGGGACTGAGGGGCGTTGAAAATGAGGTTAAGGTCCCCAGGAGTCAAGCTATCTTGTAAGGGGGCTGAGGGATTTCCAGTGCCACCCAAGTGGGGTTAATTAACCCAAGATGAAGTTGTCAGTCTGCTGGATTAGGGAGTTGCAATGCGTACTTGTAGTGGAAAGATAAGCTAAAGAAGATGAAACAGAAAGGCTCAAAAGTCTTCATACTGTTGTCCTGGCACACTAATAGATCTCTTATGTATCAGATGCGAAATCTGCAACAGTTGTGCTTAATGCAAAAGGCTCTGTTAGTGTGTTGCTTGAGTAATTGGATGTATGACTAGGAGGTGTCAAAAGCCATTTGGATTTATTTTAGTGTGGGGAGGATGCTGAACGACATAAAATCAACCCTAAATTATAGTTTGTGGCGCCTTTTGTAGGTGGGGGTTGCACTAAGAACTTCCCAGTCAGCACGCCAATGATGTTATGTCTCACCAAAAAGGCAGGAAACATTATGATGAATACCATCTGGCTGAGAGGGAAATGCCAGAAAACAAACCAGATGGATTCCTCCCCTAGTTTCCAAAATTGGGGGTTCAAAACAATCAGGGCACGGCGGATAATTAATCACTTAGTTTTGATGATATTATTAATATTAAGTTTCCAATTTGTGCTCCTCATTCAGTTGTGTTGCGCAATTTTGAAGAAATCTGCTAGACACGGAGATTTTTTGGGATGAGCCCCAATAGAAAATCTGTGCTTTTATCGCTGCCACTGAAGATGAGTATAACGATTGAGATTATATCAATAAAAATCAAGGGTCTACTGACTACTCAAGGACAATAATACTAACATGAAATACTAGCAGATCAGGTGCTAAGGATTTAATATAGGCGAGTCTTAAAATACATTCTAATGCCTAGGTTCTATGATTTATCAGCTACTGACGCTGATGATAAATTAAGTCATATTATTTTAGGATTAGCTAACAACTTATGCCACTGATAAACATACTTCTGGCTTTGGTGTTGAGGGTTCTTATAGGGGGACAATTGGTTTCTATTTCGTTGACTAAGGGTTCAGAACTACCAGAGACCTATACTGAAGTATTCAGTTTTAAAATTAGATTACTAACTTTATATATATTATTGACTAGTGATTAATGCCAAGGATGAATTGGAATGAGGTCTGGTGTTTAATTGTTTTAAATTATGAGGGAACAGTCGCCAGTAGCAATTGCTGATGATTGGTTGGGATGCTGGAAAGAATTGTCAATTTTCATCGGCAGGTGGGCAGCGGATTGCCATGGAAATGAATAAATATAAAGGTTTTACTCCATCATAATTGTGATCTCTCTTACGCCCACTTTAATTATTGTCAGCAGTTAGGCCGCTGGATTAACGAAGGTGCGACAGGAGATCCCAAAGTTAGGTGCTGGGTGAAAGCACCAAGAGTGTTCATCACTATCAGCCTCCATACCTGGAAGCTACAAAGAAGCCCTGTGGGGACTTGCCCAACCATCCACCACAATGGGGGACTGAGGGGCGTTGATATGAGGGTTTGGTAGCTAAGAGTCAGGAAACCCTGTAAGGGGGCTGAGGGCTTTCTGGCACCGTCCAAGAGGGGTTGATTAGCCCAAGGTTATGTTGTTGATCTTCTGGGTTTAGTAGTATCACTGGGGGCTTTTAGTGGAAAGGTACGCCAATGAGGGCGAAACAGAAAGGGTCAACAGTCCTAAACTGTTGGCCTGGCATACTAACAGAGCCCTAATGTAGCGGATGCAAAATCCATGAATCTTTCTGAATTTCTTGGTCAAATTCCCTGAGGAAGCCTAGGAGAAAAATTGAGGAACTCACATTTGGTGAAAGTCACACATGTGCTGACGCCACTATTTTGCGTTGTTTACCCTCAACATCCTAAACTCACCAATAAATCATACCTATACTTGTACTCCGTACCTCATTAAATATTTGTTAAGCTTCAGATCACTCGTTACGTTGAGATGATACATACTGCATGCCTCCTTGATGGAAATTTTATAATTTTCCATCTTCTTTTCATGCCGTTATTGGCCCCACTCCTATTCTTACCTCTCTAGACATGCCCATAGAGCCACGACGTATGAAGATCCCCTGGCCCCTTTTCCCATTGAATATGGCTGCTTAGGCTAACCGTGAGGTGCCATATTCAGAGCTTTTTTTTGTTTTTATTTTTTTCCACTCGCAAATATAAAAATTTGTGGACTCCATCCTATTAGGTTGGGCCCCATTGATGCCAAAAAGCAAGTGCTTAGCCATCGCCTCTCAGGATCCATTACACCATTAAGAGCCATCTGAATTAAGTTATATTTCCTATCAAAACACATTAGGCAACCAAAAAACTTCAAATGTTCAACTTCACTATAATGGTGAAGCATTTATTGGTGCTCACTACAGGGGGCTCCAAGTTGTTATAATGAAACTTCAATAACACTATGGAAGACGTTACTTGAAATGAGTTTACCCTTTAATGAGGTGTAAAGTATCGCCAGATGGATTATTACATCTTAGTACATTATACCACCATTAAAACTTGAGAGTTTAAAGTTTGTGGCTACCTGTGATTTCAGCCTGCCCATACAGATCACAAACAAGACTATCTTCATTCAAGCATTATTTATGTACCATTCTGCAGTTATTCGAAAAATCTACTTGGATGGGAGACAATTTATTTTTTCACACGCCACAATTGTACCCTCTTACCTGAGACAGCTTTGCAGCTCATTTAGCCTGGCTTCTAACAACTTAGATATGGATAAGAGCTAAAATTCTCATTTTAATGCGTCAAAAAATTGACCATGGGCTCTGCTAGTGTGCCAGGCCAACCTTTATGAAGACTGGTTGGCTCTTTGCCATTTCACCTACATTGGAGTACCAATCCCTACAAGTCCGCGTCCAACCCACCAACCAACCACCAATGATTTCACCTTAGCCCCAGGTGTCCTTGGCATGTGCCCCAGCGAGTCCTGCTCAATCCTGGGCGGCTCAGGAACTCCTGCACTGCCCTACCCTCAAAACCCTTCACCAACCCATCTGGGCATGCCCCGTGAGTCCATCCCCCTTTTTGAGTGGCTATGGCACTCCTGCACTGCACCCCACAATGTAGCGGCCAGTAAGCACATCTGCTGGTAGCCAGATGACCAGTTTCCCACCAGTTCCTCATAGGGAGGAGGCATGGGTTCTAGAAGAGCCAGCCACTCCAGGCGTGATCACCAGTGCCTCTTAGGGGATCTCCAGTCCCATTTACTCCTACCTTAACTGACGAACTACTATCAGATATAAGTAAGATGGGTGCAAGAGAGATGTTTATTTGGAGGGAATGAATGACTATTTATACTTAGGCTAATGCACCTCTGAAACCCCTCGGCCATCAAAGCCAGAACTATATCAGATTATCAATTTCATTTACTCATTCATGATAGCGATTCCCTCCTAATCTGCTCATCTGATCACTGAAAATTATATTAGGTCAATCCATACTCAGCATGAGTTGCCATTCAATCATATATAAATTTATATTTAAACAGACCTTTGAACCTTTATGCATTCTTGGCATGAGTCGCTTGTGCTCTAAATTAGTTGGTGGAACCATATATAAACAGATGGTAACAAATTTATTGGCATTCCACTGGAAACTCCCACAACAACCCTCAAATTGGCATTTTGGCAGAAAATCTAGTTTCCGCTGAATCTAAACTTAACTTGATATTTATAACTTTAGATAGTATTTAATTAGGCAATTAGCCAGCAATCACGCCTGACTAACTGACACTCCTAGTCCTGATACTATCAAAAGGACTTTATCTGATTATTATATCAACATCATGCATACAGCCCTACATCACTCCCCAGCTAGTAGGACTGCACCATCAGGTTGTGATACATTAGTTGAGATTGTTGAAAACCTTTACTTCATCTTGTCAGTTTTTATGAAGCGGCAAAAGCATTTTTTAAGATAAACTTTAGGTATCCAGGATAATCATCGCCTCATCACTGACGCTAGAAACCAGATCTCTCTACCTGACGTTGGTATAAAAGGTTATATTGCTAACCATATAACTTTTTTCTGCACAAATCATGATCAAGGAATGCAGATATGTGCAGACAAGCTTAATTTTCACTGAGCAAATCCAGATTTTAAAATAACCTTAGTGCTGCGCTTTATTTAGTTTGAGGATTGAATTATAGGTTACAAGGATTGTTCCAGGAACTATCCGTGGTAATGGGATCTCAAGGCCTGAAAGGTAAAAGGCTTTAAGGCCATCCAAAGATAATGGATCCAACAAACCTTAAGGTCCAAAGAGCTAGGGTCCAGGTGCCTCCAATAGAGATAAAGGGCCATGGGGTCCTTTAGGACTTCCTGGGCCACCTGTATCCATTAACTCGCGCTCCAAGGATAATAATAACTCTTAAAATGCAAGTTACTGAGAAATTGAGGTTTTTATAAACTTTGGATCAAGTAGCGTAAAGGCATAATGCCCTAATTAATGGTCATCTTATCAACTACAAATTCACCTTAGAAAGCTCTAGACGAGGAGATGGAAAGGATGCATGCATTTACAAAAGTCAATAACAATTGCTTTGTTCATTTAGAATAAACCTGTGCCAATCTCAGAATCTAAATCAGCTGCTACAAAGCAGAAATCTAAGCTCAAATGTCTATCTGGAGCAAAAATCCAATGATGTTCTTTGTAAATGCTAGAAAGAACTTCAAAATATGTGGAGAAAGAAATTTGAGAAATGGATCAAAGAGCTTCCTGTTATAATAATGACATGGTATTTTTTAGCTGAAGCACTGCGAGGAACAATAAATAATACCCTTTCTGCACCCTTTGGCTCTAGTTTAAAGAAATATAAAGATAGTTTATTTCTGTCTAAGAAATTATTGAACTGTCTTTAAATGCTTATAAGAGTGGTATGGAGAAATCTACTGAAAAATATAAAGTAAAGAATATTTACTCCTGCCTCTGCGGGAAAAAGCTTTTTTTCCCATAACAATCACTTTAATTACTATGATACAATTCAAACAGCAATTTTTGATAACTACACAGGAGAGATGGGCAATTTTAATAATAAACCTAATACAACCTGGGCGAGCGTCACATCAAAAGGTGCGCAAAATGGTGCACCCAAGGGCAAGGAATGCCTCGGAGGGGGACCAGGAACCCAAGCCGCCAAGAAACCACAAACTCTGACACCATCCGGGTTTATGGTATTTACTATAAAACAAGATCAATACATGCATATCCAATGTAACCAACCCCTTTCAAAGGTGGAACACAGGCTCTGACTCTTCCTTGGGGGATGAGTCCCCACCCTGTGGGAGAAAACATGCGAGGCACAGCCCTCCCTTTCCCCCATGCAGTATATGTCACCACCAACAACATGGGCCGTGGCTGGATCAATATTGGTTTTGAAACAGCTGAAGAAGTGGAGGCCGCAGCAAAAGTCTTCGTCAAATTTGTCCTTCCCAAGGGCAAAAAAATTGTGCGCACCGCATGCACCAGATGGAACAGTGAAAACTTTGTTCATCTCATTTGACTTACTCCCTACAAACCTTCCTCATAAGGTAATTGAGGAGGAGCTCCGCAAAGGGCTCATAGCCTATGGAGAAATTATGCAACTCAAATTACAACGATTTCGCCTGATGCCAACCCTGTGCACAGGCAAAGCTATTGCCGTGATCAACCCATTCCCCAAAGTGGAAGATGACTTATCAAGAATCCATCGCACAGCAGAGTTTCACTTTGCAGATGGGGGACAGTCATCCACATTCTGAGTTACACCAGAATGTGCACCGCCTATATGCAACCACTGCGGTTCATTGGGACACAAGGAACATGCATGCCCCATGAAGGAAGGCTTAATGGAAGCAGACTACTGTGGGTTGCCATGGATTAAAGTAATAAAAACTTCGCCAGAATGACTGATGGCCACCACCCATACCGCTGGGGTGAAGATGGACTTTACTCCATCATGGAACCAGTTACACATAAATAATGAAAAGTGGCACAAAAAGCCCACAAGCAGGCAGCGGCTGAGGTTGCAGCACATGCAGAATCATCCATCGACCCTGGACAAATTCAAGAGGATATTTTGGATATTCACTAAGCCACCAATCAGAACAACGTGCCCAGGTTGATAATTTTCACAGCAATTTGACTGAGTCACTAAGTGACATCAATCGTGCACACTTTGAGGAACAATTCAACCACAATATGGGCAAAAATGCGGTGCACAATTCTCCAAATTTGAACTCCAAAATTACAGAACCCAATCAGCACCCCGCATTGAACCATCATGAGATACGTGCAGGAAAAGATAACACAAATTCCAAAAACTGCAATTCCCACGAAAATTGAGTCAGATCAAGGGAACTGACATTGTCACTGAGAGAGTCGGAGTACTGACGTGGAGCATGGCCAAAATGAGCTGCAGTGGGTTAGGGCCAGAGGGCCCTCCCAACCACTCCTGAGGCGCCGCAGGCACCTCAGTGTCAATAGGGATGCTAAACATTGCGGGAGCCAAGGCTCAAACATCCCAAGCCAAAAAGCTGGGCTTCCTGCAAAAACCCCTTGTAGACATCTTGGCCATCCAAGAAACCCACTGTCTACACGGGGAAGAAGGATCCTGGTCAGCCAGGGTCTCACCATCACAATTGGTATGGATGTCTCACTGTGGGGTGATCATCCGAAATAACAAAAAATAAAAATTAAAAACTCCACGTCATACCTTCACAGCCATGTCCTGGTAGCAACAATCAATGCAAGAGGAAACAATCTCAATAGCATGCATCTATGCACCGTGCACCACAGCTGAGAGAAAACAATATATCAAAACCATTCCAACACTCACCCTCCCACCAGATACCATCCTGTTAAGTGACTTTAACTGCTGGGATAACCCTGACACAGACTGATGGCTGAACCCCAAGGGATACCCACCAGGACACATCGAATTCCGCACAATGAAGGCATCCCTTGGCCTACAGGATGCCCTCCCCCCCAGATCACCACTCCTTCCCCATATGACATGGCCTAACATATGCGAGGGACTGCTCATATCAATGAGTCGTATTGACCACATCCTCATCCCACAATTCCACCACTCAAGAATCTCTAAATTTACAACAAAAAAGATCAATTTTTCTAATCACTGATTAGTTACGGTGCAGTTAGCACCAACCCAATCCTACACACAGGTGTCGCCTTGGAGAAAGCTTCACCCAGAAAATATAAGATTGCCTGAGATATCTGACTGGGTTAAAAACAAGGCTACAAACTCAGAATTCACAGCCCCATTCACTTCAGATCCATTGCAACATGGGCAAATTTCAAAAAGAAACTAATCAACAAAACCTGACATATTGCATCCTGTAAGTACACTGCCAATACAGCCACAATCAATTGTACCTTGGCAGAAATGGACCACCTCAAGCATAACACTCTGAGAACCAGTTATAGCCCCAACTGGGGACGCAAATGGGCGTAAATATCCTCCTGACTAAACACCCTCATCTTTGAGCACCAACATAGAATCAAATTGTCAAACAAAGGTAAGTTCATTAAGGAAGGAGAAACATGTTCAGCATATTTCTTTCACCAATCTCACTCCCGCAGCAACCAGCCCGCGTGCACACAGGTCTGCAAGACCAACGGCACCATGGCAACTGACCCTGAGGAAGTCAAGGCGGAAGTACACCACTATTACACCAAATTATACCGCAATATGCCGACAGACCCACAAAAAATCATAAAATTTATACAAACTGCTGGAATACAAAGTACATCGCCAAACTACAATATTCTAAATCTAATTGCACGGTAGGAGCTTTAGGATACAATCCGCGGTGCACCACGTGGAAAATGCCCAGGGCCTGATGGAATACCCTATGAATCTTACAAAAAATATTCTCAGCAAATTGCCCCCTCCTATTGGCGTCTATGAACCAGTGCTTGTTGGAAACACGCCTCTTACCTGGTGGCCATGAATCATATGTCATAACCTTATATAAAAAGGGTGACAGATTGGACCAGGCCAACTGGTTTAATCACACTATCTAATACTGACATAAAAATTCTAACAAAAATTTTAAAAGCCAGATTAGGCGCAATTGCCTCTGACGTCCTATCACCCAACCAGTTTAGATTATAACAGGGCGTTCAATCTGGAACAACATACACCCTGTTGCAAACATATGTCAGTCCAAAGCAAATGGAGCCCTAGTCTTTTCTAGACCAGGAAAAGGCATATGACCGCGTTAGCTGGTCATACCTAAAGGAATGCCTACACGCTTTCAAACTACCACCCAGATTCATAAACAGGGCGATGCTCCTCACAGAATTTGCAACCATGGCTGTATGCGGCCCTGGCTTCCTAACTAACAAGATCACACCACACAGAGGGCTTAAACGAGGGGACCCCCTCAGCCCACTACTGTATAATTTCAGTTTTGATCCACTCCTCCGCATAACTGACTAACGCCTCATGGGCATAACTGCACAAGGCCAGCCAAAAGTCAAGATACTGGCCTTTGCAGATGACTGCATGGCAGGCATAGCTAACAACAATGATGTTCAACAGCTGGAACGCACCCTAGAGGAAATCTCCATGGTGAGTAATGCATCGCTCAAAAAAAGGAAAACAGAAATCATTCTCTTAGGCAAGTACACTAACAACTGGGCTACAGCACCAGAATCTCATACCCCCATACAAAGGAAAAGCCCACTCATCTTACCCTTTGCATCACCTCCCACCACCACTCCTGTCCGCCACCTTGGGATATGGCTTGAAACAGGGGAATATGCCAATGAGACAATGGAAAGCAACCTACTACAGCGGGCATCCAAACGCGTCGCCTCCCTCAAGGGAAGATCCCCAGGACTAACGGGGCGAGTAGCAGTTGCTAACTCAATCATCTTCCCAATACCATGGTACCCTGCCCACGCAATCACCTTCTCACCCACCTTTATAACATCAATCCGCGCGCTCATCCAGAGCTGGCTGTGGCCCAGATCCCATCCTCCCATACGGATGGAAACACTCTTTGGCCCACGCTCAAGCGGAGGCATGGGACTAATAGATTTTGAGAGCCACGCCAACCACATCCTGGGTACCTGGATAAAGGAAGTCCTTGCCCCAGACCTCCCACAACTACACTGGTCCAGGGCAGCGAGAATTAACTTCGCACAGGCGCTCAAATTAACCAACCCACATAGCCCACCCAGACTACTATCATACCTTGCTAAACACCCTACCGCAATGGGCCCACATGGAACACCCCCTCACTTCAAATGTATCCTCCGAACCATCCACCACATGGGATGGTTTATAGAGAACACTGGCACTGTGCAGGGAAGGGGATGACCCAACCCCACTTTAAATTAAAAAATCCAGAAAACCACCCCCAGAGAGACATGCTTGCTATGACACCACCCATTGCTAGAATCGAATATATAGATGTGTTGGACATCCCCTACGATTTAACCACACAGAAGACAGTGTGGAGAATGATGCACCACCCACTCCTACAGCTGAGGGATAGAGCCAACGCCTGGCGCTGTCTGAGAAGAACCTATAGGATGGCGGACCGCTCCAATTCCCTCCATGCAACCTGCGCGGTATGTGGAGGGAAAGCTCCCTACATCACCGCCTAGAAACATGCCCCCCAACCAAAGCCATATGGCAGGAAGTCGCGCGCATGCTCAAGATCCAAAACGAGCAGGAATTTTTATATCAAAGAGCCTCCTCGCGCTCCAGATTGAATCACCAATCCCATCTACCCTCCACTCCCTAATGATACCCATTGCAATGTGGACAATCCACTCCATTGCTTTAGATGCATTCAGGGGTACGGTCCCAACCATCCATGGGGTTATCAACAGGTTCCACATCCACTTACTGGAGCACTTCCAAGCCTGGCTCTATGGTTATATGAGGCCAAGGCAACAGAAGTTCCTAAAATCGTGGTTCCCACTCTGGTTCCTCCACACAGACCCCTTCCTTCACACCTGCTCCATAGAAGGGGAAACCCCCTTGGAGTAGCGCACCAACCCCCCCATACCTAGCAGTCACGCTGGCAATAGGGGAAACCTGAGTACCCTGAGGTGGCCAAAATTTATCCATCTTCATTTTCCACACATACTTGGTAATGCCTGTCCCCTGGTCAGCTTGCCTCAGTTAAATGATAAAGAATAATAAAAAATGCCTCTGCGGGAAACATTGAATCTATAACCATACTTGCCTGAATATCAGACCTGTAGCAATTCAAATCGCCTTAATTCAGAAGTTCAGAAGGGATCAGACTCATTTAAACCAAAATCAGGCCTTCATGGAGTTCCGCCTTGATAAAAGGAAAAGTCCTGTTGACTTCTATTAAACAACTCTTTGCCAGAGCTCAACCATTAACTACTAAAGATTTGCATTTCTTTAGAAAATGCCATTATTGAAGTTATCTATAATCTGTAGTTTTGACCTGATACTTAGCTATACATGCTGCTTAAGCAGAAATTTCCATGTATTTAACAGATCAAGGGTTTTTCAGACTAAAATCTTTTCCATTATGGTGAATAACTTCTGCTTATCAGAGGTTCAAGATTGGCCTTTCATGCATGTTATTATAGTGAAGTAAACACACATCTCTGTTACTATTGTAAAGTACATCACCTAACCGTGAACCAATGTTATAAGCGGCATGCTAAGGAGGCAGAAAAAAAACTGGCAGCAAAAGGAGGGTTAGCAAGAAGAATAAGTTCTATGTGTTGATGATTGCACCAAAATGCTTCAAACTAAGCCTACTTAAATTATTATTACCAAAAGAATTACCTCTGAGGATAACTAGATAAACAGACTTTCTAATTATGGCAAAATATTTTTGATTCTGCTTATTTTTTTCTGTCATCACCCATGCTTCTTATCTTAACGCCACATTTTAAAGTTAATACTCAGGTAACTGTTATAGTTCATAAAATAACCATTATTGCAATCGTCAATAGTGTTTCACCATGGAATGTCATCTCTTCTATACATATAAGAAAAAATCAAAATAGCTCCCAATTCATTCCATTACATGTAGTATTAAACTGCTGGTCCCCAAAGAGCAAGATTTATAAGAGCCTGGTTTGCACTCCCACTTAGTTTTTGAAATTATCTTTGGACACCTTGATGGTGGACCTTGACAACCCTAGCTATAATATATTCTTCCAGGGATCCAAAACTTTTGAGAGTATAATGTCATCATCCACTACACAGAGGGATTTATATACATACTTGGGACATGTGTCCTTCTTTATTCAAAACTACCAAGAATTTTAAGTAATTATAAAGGCTTAAACCTGCTAACTTGAGATAGAGGACTGAATTAATAAAACTGAGTATCATGCCTGAGGTTTCCATATGCGACTACCACCACATGTGGTTGATGGAACAAAAGGAAAGACCCTATATCTTCTGAACTCAAAGCAAAAATTTTTATAAGGTACAAAATTATAATAAGTATATGGGTGCACTTAAACATTCCCCCTGGGAGACTAATGGAGATATAAAGTGCTAAAAACCCATTAATAAAGTAATTCTTAATTTATTAGGAGTTCTTGATCCTGCATACGCTGGATCCAATTTTGGCATTAGTAGCTAATTTAATGGCTGAGACGTCTATATAGGGAACAAACAATACAATAGATTAAGTATGGCTATTACCTGTTGATATGGTTGAATATATCCAGAAATTGGGAGTCTGCATGATTTTGGGTTAAAGACGCCCCTTTCAATGGCCCTAGTTGAGACTTTAAATAATACTTTGTAAACTTGTAAAAATAAAATAAAACAATCTACTTGAGGAATAATCCTATTTATTTACCTCCACATATGAATTTGGAAAGTTGAAGGATTTGTGCATAATGTGGAAATTTGAGATGCTTCACCATATTCAAGTGCAGCATCATTGAAAAAAAACAAAATAAGATCAATGCACTACAAAATTTATTCAGTTAACAGAGTCAGGACCTCTGGTATCGTCCTAAAGCCCATGAGAATCTCCCCTCTTGCCAATTCACAATAAGGATCAAAGTTAAATTGTTATCATGGACTACAAAAGAGTAATTTATTAATTAGAAAGGACAGTAACACATTGCCCAGAAGCAATGACTCATTATAACTCCTTAACAGAGCTCAGAACTTTGGCAATAGATCTTGCCAGTGAGTATAGGAAGATCAATCTGGCCCCAGAAGACTGAGACAAACGCGCATTAATTGCCATCAAAGGATTATTTGACCCGAAAAAATGTTAAAAGGATTATACAATATCCCTGACACCTTTCTGCAAGCAAAGATGGACTAAAAGGCGACCTGAAGTTATTGTGCATACTAGTTTACCTTAAGTTCATTATGGTACTTTCAAAGACTTTCCTTGAGCATTTAGAACACTTTTGTAAAGTCTTTGACTAGTTAAGAAAGTATCTCTCATCTTAAACCTTTCATATGATCACTCTTCCAGCCCAAGTTTAAATCTTTGTAATAAAGTCATCAAACAAGGGATCTAACCGTTTCCAGACAAAATTGGAGCATTCATTAAAATAAACCCTTTAATGTCTTGATGACATCTAAGTGTTCCTTGGGATAGTGAAGTACTACAGACAGTTCATTCCTCATTTTGAATGACCTCTCCAAAAAACTAGCATATTTGCTTCAAAGAATATTCCCTTCAAAAGTAACCATGAGCAGGATTAGGAATTTAATTTCTTAACCTGTTTCAATCTCTAAACGCCTTCTCATACATCTGAAGTTTTACCAACCCTTATTGTTAATTGTGGCGCCAATGATGTGTAATGGGGCCATTATAGCCCTGTTAATGACCAACAAATGGACCATCCGTTGCCCAATTTAGTAAAGACCTATCTAAGACCAAAAAAACAAATTGTCACTAAACAAGATTGCTTGGCCATGTTTCTTGCAATGAGCTTTCTGATCTTGTCTATGGGAACACACTTTTTGTTAAAATAGTTACTAAGGCGTCGTTCTCAATGCACAGGTACTCACAAAAACTTATAAGATGATTCAAAAGGACAGCAACCTTGTCAAACCTAACAAAAAGGTACAACTCGTCCAACAAAAGGAAAATTTTCTAAGAACAATAGAAGCACCGGGTAGGATTGAATACTGACACTGTCTTTGGGGTCGTGGGAAGGGTCTCTTTTTGCTGGAGCTTGTGTTCAAAGTTGTAAGTAAAAAAAGAACATGCACTTTTGGGATTCCACTGAATTACCCTCCTTCCACTAGCATTCCTAATGGTGCTTTTCCTGTATAATTAACAGCACTCAAAAATGATAGACTAGGGGTAATTTCTGACTGAAGATTAAGGAGAAAATCTTAAAAATCTCAATGTATTTTCACTTTAGTTGTGATCACTAAACTTTAAATAAGTTTTCAACCAATGGCCTTATAAACATAATTTCTCCTTCAAAATAATTTACACCGGTGCAAAGGGACCATATCAAAGATGGTGATAGAGGTAGCGTGTGCAGATCTGATCCTTCAAGGCTAAAAGCCAATGTAAGTACTATATTGAGGGGATAATAGGTACCGTGGGGTTATGGGATTTAAACTACCATGTCTGTAGATCAACGGCGCTGAGGGAAAAATTACCAAAAGTAATTTAAAATAGCTTTGGAGACTCTTTAAGAAGTTGATTGCCGCGCGCTCAGGTTTATAACTTTAACTCCTCCCTCTAAGTATAAATTAAGTATATTCATTAGTACATATAGCATGAGGATGGTTGATCAAAACAGCTTTAAAACTTTCCTTACTTGATTAGATATCAGGTATCAGAGAAGACTAAAGGCCATAAATTATTGAGAGCGCAAGGGAAAGGACCCAGATTTCAAATAATACATTTAAGAAATTTAGCATGCACACAATTGACCAAATAACCCCTCAGTGTGATCATTCAGAGTATAGACATCAGTTGACGTCTTTTCTATTATCTCGAAAGGGCCTTTTTCAGATAGATGCTAATTTGTTAGTTCTTCCAAACCCATGTTTGTCGTGGTGCCAAACTAGATCTCCTACAATAAATGTAGGTAAGGTTTGATAGTTCTCGTTATCTATGGCTTTATACATAATCTTCTGAGTCACCACATTGGAATAAGAAGAGCTTTTAAGCTTAATTACAGTTTTTGCAAATTTATTAAGATATTAAATGAGGCTCATACTCCCATTCAACACACAAGAATCCAGAAGCGGGGCAGCATCAGTTGCTTTCTATGAAGTAATGCAAATGGAGAGTGCCCGGTGGCTGAGTGATATGCAATGCTATATGAATTACAGTGGAAGGCAGAAATTGATTCCAACTGGAGGCCTTACAAGCATCTAGCTTACGCAGAATACTTATAAGTTTACCATTCTTTCGTTTGATGGTACCATTAGTCTCAGAGTGATCTGCGTGGATAGTACCCTTATATGCCATTAGATCGTTAAGCTTGGGAATCATTTGGGACGTAAAACTGGTCCCATTATCAGTCAAAAAAATTGGGAACATCCGTGCTGGTAGATGATATCTTCTAAATAAATTTGGCGGTGGTATTACCCTGAATCTCTGACCACCTTCGCCTCCAACCACTTAGTGAGGTGATCAATGGCAATGATAATATATTTAAACTGACCAGAGGTATCGTTCAAGGGCCCAGCAACGTGTATGAAGACTTTGCATTATGCAAAGGTAAGCTTAACTAGTTGATAGAAGGTGGCCTTCTGTTAAGAGCCTTCTGCTTGACACCCTTAAACAAATAAGCGTTTAATGAACATCAAAGGGCATGGAATCCCAATAAAACCAGGATTGTAAGTGTTCAAGCGTTTTCTTAAATTGGCCATGCCCAATCACCTTTTGGGCTGTGATAATCAAATCAGTCCGCTCTGAGGGCCTAGGAAACACAACAGCCTGTTAATCAATTTCCTTATAAAGTTCCTTTTTAAATAAAAATATTTTGTCTCATTTTATCTAGCCTTCATTGAACTCCACATGTTCTCTATCATATTGCTGCGTTATCATTTTGTCAAACTTTTCATTGTCCCTATTGGCCACTAAAACTATTATCAGCAACTTGGAAAGGCCATCTAAATTTTGGTGCTTGGCCCCAAAGCTATGCTGGAACTTAAAGTCATACGCTTATAACTTCAAATCCCAGTAGGATATTTGACCTTCTGGCTCCTTCAAATTCTGTAACCAGTGGAGCGAAACATGATCCCTTATCACCATAAAGTTTACTTCATGAATGTAAACGCAAAATTGTTCACAAGCATAGATGACAGATAAACACTCTTTTCCATCACCATGTAGTCACATTCACAAACATCTAAAGTATGAATTCAGCAAGCTATGGGATGTCTCACTCCATCAGAATCTAATTGGGACAACACTTCCCCTATGGCGGTGAGTTAGGCTTCCGTTGGGATTATAACGGTTTTCAAAGTTTGGGTACAACAAAATGGGAACTTGGGTGAGACATGACTATAGGTGATTAGAGGCCAGTTGGCAATCTACCGTCCATTCAAATGGTACGCCCATATTAAGAAGGTGGATAATGGACACGTATTTTAATGGAATTCTTCATAAACTAGTAAAATAGTCAAACAATCTTAGGTTTACTTATATATCGCGTTTAATACTTGGCCAGGCAATTTTTTCAATAGTTTCAAAATTAGAATGCTGAGGCCATGAGCCTTGTTTAGCAATGACGAACCCTAGATAATCAAGTTGCTCCCAGATAAAATCACACTTATGAGTTTTTACTTTCAGGTTAGCTTTGTCCAACTGACAGAATTCCTCTTCTAATTCGTTGCAGATTCTCTGTAAACGTTCTGGAGAACATGTTTATATCATTTAGGTAGACTAGGAAGCAGTAAGATTGTATCTTTTATAATGCTATCCATTGCATACTGGAATGTTTCTGGGACATTGCACAGGCCTTTCAGTATCCTCGCGGGTTGGTATAGACTCTGGGTGGTGATCATAGCGCACTTCTCCTGTTCCTTCTTGAGTAACTCAATTTGCCAATATCTAGAGATTAAATCCATATAAGAGAAATATTGTGCACCTCCCAACCGGTCTAATGCATCATCAATATGAGGTAGCAGATAGGAATCCTTTTTATTTTGTATTAAGTTTCCAGTAGTTTATCATTACTCAATTGTACTCATCCTTCTTTTTGATAACCAAAACTGGGGCTGCCCAAGGACTCTTGGATGGTACTAATATCCCCTACTTCACCAGTTGGTTAATTTACTGATTGACAACTTCATCTGACACCTTAGAGTTCCGGATTGTTTAGATGAAAATCTGTAGATGATCCCTTAGTCAATTTAGAGCAACACCTTGATAGCAAGCCCAAATCATAATTATCTTTAGCAAAAATGGTATTATACTTTCGAACAATGCTAAAGATTGATCTTTCCCTCTTCAGTTAATCTGTAAAGACACTCTCTGGGTACTAGGGAGCATACCATTTGACACTCTGTGCCTTTAAGCCCTATTTCTTCTAGGGTACCAAAGTCATAGATGTTGGATACTTCTTTCACAGGTAATATATGAATGAAAGCGACAGTCTGATATTGGTTAATTTATATAGCATATGGGTACAAGTCGTGTAACAGCACCTAAATTTTTCTGTGTTCCTGCAAATAAGACTAGGCGAATTGACAGGTTCCAAGGGTGAACACTAAAAGGAGGCAACTATTCCTTCATATAACCCTTGTAAAAATACACAGATGGATTAGTTCCCACAATAACTTAGTACATGGTGGAATTGTAAGGGTCTGAGTTAGCTCAAACTGGGATACCTTTTGACTCAACAATTTGGTTTGGTAATTGTCAAGTGCGGGAACAAAGTCACTGATACCCTAATGGTACTATAACGTCCTTAAACAAAAGATTAATAAACTCTTGCTTCTGATACTTTATGCATATCTCTTCCTGTTATAAAATAAAGGAAGGGTTTGTCCTTGCAACTCTAGTGTTATTTATTTAAAGTCAGCCTTTACACCATACTTCCATGTGAAGGCTGTCCTGATTAAAATGTCTTAATTGTGATTATGGAAAACAATAGCAGGCGTGGAGATCACTAAGGAACCAAACCGTAGTGGTAATGTGCTATATGCGCCTTCAGAGGTGGTAGCTTAAAGGCCAGCGGTACTATAAATCTTCTGATGATCTATGTCTGGAGAGATAACTAATTTTAACCACCACCCTGGTAGACACAATGTTATCTGGTGATCCACTGTCTACAATAGCACGCACCTTAATCTTTTTTATTATAATATCAATATATGTACACTTCTAAAAATAAACATCATTAAGGTTTTATTGTGAGGGCGTCCAAGCTATCCGCTTGCCAAAAAATCTGAAGTTCATCGCCTAGATGGGGACTTGTGGCGCGCAAAGCCTCAATGTTTACAGCCTCGTGGACCCTAATCAACTTAGGGGCCTTACTGTAAGGGAAGGAAAGCTCAAGAGTTCCTAGCTGTTGCATTTAAGGCTTTAAGATTCCTTCTACCTTCACTTTGACTTTGGGCAATTCCTGATGACATTTTGTCATCACCACATTATTGCTGCTGGGCATCCAAACTGCTGAAGGCAGCGCAGCGCCGTCGTCCTTCTGTCCTAGGTAAGGAGATTTCTAAGAGCGTTTCTTACCTGGGGTCTTGTTTGAAAAGGCAGAGATAGAAATTCCCAATTCTACTCTGCCCACCTTTTCCCAACTATTCTTTGTCCATCAAGTTAATTGATTGACTCGAACCCTTGGAACCCCATTTATAACAACTATTAGCATGGTGCCCCAATTTCCAAATAATTAAAAAGTAATCTGAACAATCTCTGGTATTCTGACATGAAAGCCATATTGAAGTGGTAAATCTTTATTAGAGAGGGGACTTTAGGCAGTGGTACACGAGCCTACAAATGATTTTGTTAGGTATTTTAAAAGAGATGGTGCATTGCTAAACTTAATCTAAAATATAAGAGGATACGATTATCCTCGTTTAGGATAGGAACATAACTCTATATAATCTGTGGTAAGGCTCATAAGCATGACAAAGGGCGATTTGAGCATCAAAACTATTGATAACATTAGCCCCTTTCAGCGTTTGAGATTCAAAATGAAATTTCTCTGAGAAGGCTTGCACAGTCTCCTCTTTATTGAAACAAATATTGAGGAATCCTATCTTCTGGGTAGTCATCCGCTTGGGTCTGCCAAACTCTTTAATCAGTAGATCTTTAGCAATGAGATAGTTGAAGTCAATCATATGTAATTTAGACATAATCTCCTTCTCTTTCAACGTCCAACAAATTCATGACAGTAGCTAACTTTACATGCTCCAGCGCCTCAACCATACTAATCTCGAAGAGGCTGATAAGGTTGTATACATATGCACTCTTATCAAATTATGATAAATTAATCAGATTAACGTACATTTGAAGCTCATAACCATAGGGATGAGAGCCTAGTGTACCACCCTCATAATATTCAGCTAACTGTACTGAAGGAGTGACTTAGTTAGAAGCATTTGGACCAGCCTTGGGGGAGGGCGCCACAGTTACCTAAGCAGGTTAATGGTCGTCATATGCTCTCATTGCAGAGTAGTTTCACAAATGATAGATTTAACATGCTCCTCTGGAGTTCTTAAATTACGCATGGAACCTAACTCTTTAGGACCAGGCACAGAGGTAAGGAAGATAGGTACCTCCCTCATAATCAGCTCCTCTTCACTTCCACCTTTAGTTCATTCAGAATTGTCTCTCAATCATTGTTGAATAAATCTACTGATGGAACGCTAGGACCTTCCTGGCGGCACTTACAAAGGCTACCGTTGATCTCAACTTGAAATGATACATCATACTAGACAGCCGCTGCTGTTCTGCCAGGAGCACATTCTCAACATGTTTATTTTTCTGAATAGCGGCCAGGAGGTCCGCTTTCAGATTCATATTCTCTGTTCCCAAGGCTTTCACCTTCTGTCTTTGAGTTTTTAGATCCAACCAAAAGGAGTCGATGAGCTGGTGAATATTGGTTTCTGAAGAATCGCTTTGTCCATATCCAAATTGGGGATGTCAAGGCAATTATTTTAATAAAGCCTATCTATAGTTAGTTCTTTTATCATCCTGTCTTACTCTTGTAATATTTAGAATAGTCGTCCTATGTGGCTTCTTGACTCATATCATGTTTGACAAATCGCATCCAATTTCTTCTGAAGAGCCACCTGATTGGCCACCTCAGCCTAAGTATGTCATTCTACCTCCTTATTCAGATTTTAATACCTGAATGAAGTGATGGGTGATATCCGCAACCCATTGAGAGATTACCCCACCATGGTTAAAAGGTCATTAATAATGCCCAACAAGTCACCACTAAGTTGGGCATCAAGCCCTTCCACCCACTGATGGGCTTCTTGAGCATACTGCAGATTAGCCATCACAGAGTCTCAAAGATCCTAGAACGCGTTGTCCAAGCGGTCCACTAGGAGAGAGTTATGCTTTTTTGGGCCTCCATGAACATAACGAGTTCTCCAATATAAATCTTCTAATGAGCGATAATTTTATGTAATTGTCAGATTAGGGGATGCACAAATCAAGCTATACCATCCACCAGTTGATCATAGGCCTTAAGTTGTCTAACCATTTCACTTATGGCCAACTTTAGAAAATCTGATAGTTATCAAAAAAAGATTTCTGAGCTTATAGTTTTAAAACATAGCTAGTTGGTGCTCATTCAAATTCTAGCCCCCAGGCAGTAGCCGTGTAGCAGCCATTCATATACTTCCCATACTTGAGGCTTGGGGAACTTTTGCTAACCAAACTAATTCAAGAGAATTAAACTGATCAGAAGGGGGAAGTTTTGACATCAATACCTTCATCCCTTCACTATCAGAGCGCTCACATGGAAATGATTAATCATTTGATTGTCTTCATCCATGGGCTTGTACAAATACTTTGCCTAAGGCCAATGCTGAACCAGTTCCCTTTAAACTCATATGTGAAAATCAGTCTTTAGAATAAATTACACCCCTTTAGTTAGCACCATAATGATAAAAATGGCGCTAAGACGTTGATCTTGGTGCACAGGTAATCACTAACAAACTTACAAAACGATGTAAGGGGACAGAGGCCATTTCAGAACTAACAAAAAAGGATGACTCGTTCAGCAAAAGGAATTAGTATTTATAAAATAATGAAAAGCACTTGATAGTATTGAAGCTTACACTGGCCTTTGGGTCTCAGGAAGGATTTAATTTTCTGAAGCTTGTGTTTAACAATGTAAGGAAAAAAGGAACACGTACTTTTGGGATTCCACCAAAAAATTCTCCTTACACTAGAATTTCTAATGGTTCCTTTCCTGTATACTAAGCTGCACTCAACAATGATAGACTAGGGGTAAATATCTGATTTAAAATTAGGAAAAATTAACCAAAAGCTCAAGGTATTTCCACTTTAGTTGTGATCACTAAATTGCAAATATGATCTCAACTAATGGCCATATAAACATAAATTCTCCTGCCAAATATTTTACACCGGTGCAAAGGGACCTTATCAACGAATGTGATAGAGGTAGAGGGATCAAATTTAATCCGTCAATGCCAAAAGCCAATGTAAGTATTAAACTGTGGGGATAAAATTGTACTTTGGGGTTATGGGATTAAACTGCCATATCTGTAGATACACGGCGCTAAGGTAAAATCATTAAATGTAGTGTAATTTAATTTTGGCAACCTCTTAAGAAGTTGAGGGCCGCGCGCTCAAGACTTACTATGACTTGAATCCTCCTTCTAAGCATTAAAGAAGTATTTTTTAGCTGCATATAGTATGAGCTAATACCATCTAGTACTAAAAAAATAGTATGAGCTAATGGTTGGTCAAACCAGCTGCAACACACTCCGCCATCATAATCAATCATGCTTCCCATAAAAGCGCTCCAACAAATGAAGGATCCTGATGGGTGGTTTGTTAGATGAGTGCTGCGGTTATAGAGAACTATACCTAACTCCATAAAAATTGTAATAACCATCAGGATGCAGATAGGGTTTGCCACAGATGTTAACATTAGCCATGTTAGTATCTTAGAACCTGCAGATGACCGCATGTAAGATCTGATTGGCTGTCCTGATAGATCAAAGTTGGAGGCACCAGAGACTAATGGTTGAATTCTAAGCTACTATGAAGGATACCATAATTGATGATGGGATGCTCTACAAGCTAATCACACAAAGTGATTGCCTATGTACAGCCATCCTACCAAACTGAGATTATTCTTTAAGGACACTCCAGTTTAGTACATGGAACCATCATAAGACGCTCAAATGACTAAATGTAATGCTATTGGGACCAAATTTTATAGACCATACATGAGGTATTATAGACATGCTTTACCTGCCAGATGCAGGACTGTCTGAGTCCCCACTATCAGCACCAAGTTGTGACTCTTTTGTCACCATCTAGTATGGTTAGGGTAGCAGTGTGGACCTTTATCTTATGGTGTCATAGCTATTAATATATAGTCTCCTTACTGTTGATCATTTACCAAGTGGGTGATAAATCTCTGTACCTGCTGGTACTCCATATCCTGCAGCTTTGTTTCTTTCCCCATAATTTCACACAACATTTATGCCCTAGGGTTCTAGTTTTAATGATGGGCTAAATAGCGATTGCAAGTAGTGTAAGAGAAATTTCATTGTTTAGTACTGGACAACATTTCAAAGACTTCTATTCCTTAACTATTGGGGTAATAAATGAGCAAATGGTGACCTCATATCAATTAAATAAAGACTGCGGGCATCAACCCTTTGTTATAAAATTGTTATCTGCTAATGCCTTGCTGGCTTATTAAAAAACTATCACTGAATGAATAAGAAGTCCCCATTTTAAACCCTCTATTGGAGAGAGTCACATTTACCATAGCAGTGAGAAACCAATATTTAAATCATCATTTCCAAAAAAAAAACTCTGAATTAACTATGAGGGCACTAACCAATGAAATCATCAGATTACTAGCTTTTGCTTCTAAAAGAATTATACCAACTATTACAAGTAAAACTAATCAATTATTGTTTCAACCATGCCTTCAAACCTTCAATAAAGGAGACCTTGCCTTGTTTTATGCCATTGCCTTGATTGTTGAAATAATAAGATTTCCTTCTAATTGGGCTCATATTTCATCCTATACATTACAAAATCCAAATATTATATTGTTGATGTACAGGGTACCATGGTTGACCATATACATGGTAGAATCCTTTGAGCCTATGTCCCCTACAACAGGATCTTGCAAGGCACTTTAAAAATATGTAATATCAACTGAGAAAAAATGTCAAAAATTGAAGTTCTGAGAGTCTAAACGTCCTCCTCCAGAATTAAGTCTGGATATGACGTTTAAATAACCACCTTAGAGTTGATACCCACATTTTGGCGAGAACAGATTATGCAGATTATAAGATCGTTAAAGGGGACGATTTAACTGGTCTTCTGATAAAAGGAGATTGAAAAAAAGTGTATTATGAAGCCCAGAGCCTTTATCCAGAAGTCCCAAGACAATGGGGTTGTATATATGTGGACTTCAACAGAGGATAATGACAACCGCTAAAACCTCATATTGGATGAGAAGGGAAGATCCTAATTGCAAAGGACCCAGGTGCTCTCTACGTCACAAGGCACCCTTTCACCCTATATATATTGAAGACTTTTAATATATTATGAGACTAAAAAATATATCTATGATTAAAAAATATAATTTATGTTATTTTGAAATTCATGACAATAGCAAATAGTGGTCGTGATAATAGTTAGTTGCCTATTTCAGAACCTAATGAACATCAAAGATTTTACCATCATCTTAAAAAGCCATTCCAACATGAAGAGACATCCCAAAGAAACTTAGAGTCTCAAACATAAACCTCCCGCACCCAAAATCTAAATTTTTGGCTCCTCTATAGAAGTATAATTAGGATACACTAATCACTATATAGGAGCAATGTAGAGGATAGTAACATTACTGTTTAAAATGAGCTTTTCAGAGCGCTGAGATGATAGAGTAAAAATTAAGTAAACACTTTTATGTGCATGGTTAACAGCTAAAGTAAATCAATGTACATTAGAGATTAAAGGGATTCACTACTGGGGAGGTGTAAAAATTTACTCTAGGTTGATTATTCAGCAAGCAAACTAATACCCTTTTTACTGCACAGGTTCAATTTCCTCGTGCACTTTGTCACATTGTATAGAATGTATTATTAATTGAAAATAGTATAGAGACTATTATCCATAGTTGAGATTGAACTATAATTCAGCCCAACGCTTGGCCAGTATTTCTGATTAAATACTCCTGAAGTCGTACCTATAAAGATTTGTTCCCTATACTCTTGTCAACCCAATCTTTGCTAAGATACCCCAGTGACAGTCTCTCTCTCAGCCCCACACACAGTTGGCAGCTATCCCAGAATGTGGTTCCTTCATCTCTGGATCCCCGCTTGGATCTTTACTCTTCTCTTTGAGAGTCTTCCAATTATTGCCCTCTGCAATAGTATCCTTGAGATAGAACAACACAATAGAAGCTGATAGTCTAACTATACACTGAATTGATAATGTAACTCTAAACACTGTAGATAATAATGCTTTTGTAGATAATGTTTTTTATTATAGTAAATCCTAGGGAATTATATATTGAGGATTAAGCTGTCTAATCCTCAGTTAACACCTCTTTGATGAAATGTCAGCCGTTGCCATTGAATCAACCATCCTCATCTCAGCAGTGATGGTCTTCCCCATCCTGGCTAGGATTCTGTCAATTGGACATCCTTGAGACCTCAAACAGAAAGAGTCAAAAAATTGCAACAGTCAAGGCGTTGCCTGACCATCACATTGCCCTAATCTTCCCTAGGGCGATAGTCGAGGCCAGGGGAGAAGGGCTTGACCTCACCAATTTTTGTAAATGGCAATCTGTCAAATCAGATGCCTCAAAATTGGTAGTAAAAACAAATTGAAAGGCTGACGGGGAAGCAAAGCCTCAGAAATGGCGCTCTGGCCAACTAGATGCTGCCAAATCCAATATTGCTAAATGTGGCAATGAGGGATCAGACCCTCAGATGCAAAGTTCCAGCCAATCAGATGTGGCCAAACCCATTGCTCATAGGAATATTGACAAGGATAAAAATCCTTGCGAATGGCGCTCTGGCCAACCAAATGCCACTGAACAAAATATTCCCAAAAGAGGCAACAAACTAATATTGGGGAATATGGGCAAAGGGAATGGCCTGGGCTTTGAGAGCAATTCAAAGCCAAATAATGAATGTGGAAAAGTTTCCACAACCCCCAAGGGTACTCAGCCCAAGTTTGAGAATGGGCCTCGATGCCAAAATTGAGGGTCTAGATTCTCAAATAGGGCTCACTGCTGGGAAGATGACCGCGGACTTCGCGGGAACAGGACCCGCTCTTCCCAATAAGCTCAGTATAAATCTGAGCAGGCGAAGCTGTTTAAAGCAGTTTCATCTTCTATAAACTCAAATAAAACTTAATAAATCTTAAAATTAGTTTTGCACATTTGCAAATCACTTTATTAAGGAAAACCCAGAAACCCCCACATGGACAGCAGTTCAGACTTTGACAGGGCCATCCAGTCCTTGTATGCCCTCTCAGGGGGTCAGGCCCTCCTTCTGAGTGCCAGCATTGTCTTGACTGTGGTCCAAACCTTCATGGTACAGTGGTTTCCGCATAGTCAAATTTGGGATCTCTCCACAGCAGGGCTATCCTGCCTGTGGGCACTCACTTGGGCACTCTTGCCAAACTGCTTTGTAGCAGTTTTCAGAGACCCCATCCATCATATTAGAAGAAACTCATTTAATCTGATGTCTTTATTACTGGACATGGTGGACAAGCCATCTGAACGCGCCCTGCCTGCATGGTATGAATACCCAACAACGTTTTTGATGGTCATCTTCTCTCTTCTATTTATCCTAAGAGAAGTCGCCCGTTTCCTTCCCTTCAAGGGGCATACCAACGTCTACTTCAATCTGAGAAGTCCGCGTCTGAGTTCCGACAGGCCCTCACCCCTTAGGAGAATTGAGCACCTTGCATGCCACCTTCTCGCGTGTGAAACTCCAAGCCTAGCTGACCACGGCGTCAGGAGGAACGGCCCCAGTGTCACTCCAGATTGCCCAGATAGTAACCGCCCTGCCCAGAAACCTAGCGGATTGGTTCACTGAGCTACTGGAAACCCAGACGATGCTCCCTCCCACCTTGGAGGAATGTCTCCAACTGATTGAGAGAGTGGCTACACCGAATGACTCCCAAGACGCTGCATGGTCCGCCCTTCTGAACCTAACTCAAGGAAAGATGTCAGTCATGAAGTACGCCCATGTGTACCGCCCTTTGGCCAAGGCTGCCAAGGTCACCACTACTCAGATAGCACGAATGTTCCGCCAGAACCTCCGCCCAGACATCCTTATGGCATTGGCTGCCACTCGCCTTGGAGCTACCCTCGATGAGGAGATTTCAATTGTGACCCAGGTGGAGGGCCAACTAGCGTTAGCGCAAGCAAAGGCCCATACCGGAGTACAACATGGGAAGTTCCATGGCCGCCGAGCTGAGTCTGAGCCAGTCTCCAACCCCCGCAGGAGTCCACACAGGGTTCGCCCTCCAGCTCCGCCAATGGGGTAAACCCTTCGGGAAACCACAGAGAGGGAAACCCTAGTCCCTCCTACAACTTCCGCCCTACTCCTGCGCGCATTGCTACCATCAATAAAGGAAATACCTCGTCTTATCTCTATTTCCCCTATTCGTTACAGGTCTGGGGAAGAAAGAGGGAGGATCAGCTTTGGGCGCTGGTGGACACTGGAGCGGAAGAGAACTACCTAGATCACGGGTTAGCAAAAGAGATGAGGCTGGAAATGGAATGGAAGGGAGCCGTGACGCTGGCAGACACCTCAAAAACGGTTAGAAGTTGGAAGATCAAGACCCAGGTGCTGCTGCGGCAGGGTCCTCACACCTTCCAAGAGTCAATCAGTGCCATTAAAAATCTGCCTCATCCCATAATCTTTATGCATGGAGTGGTGTCACAAGTACTCCCCTCAGTTCAAACTGCAGGAGCGCCTGGTCTTGCTACACACCAAGAACCAACCCCCAGTGGCACTAGATTTCTTCACCACTGGCGGAGGGGAAGCCTGGGGTGAAAGCAGTAGTAGGGCTGGAGACAGAGGCGGACATACCCAACGAATTTCGTGCATATGCTCAACTGTTCAAGAAGAACCAAGCTCCCTCTACCACCCCAAACGGTCCTTACCCTTTCACCTTCAGTTTCAAAAAGGATGCGGAGTTCCCCAAGGGTTGTCCCGTCTACCCTTTGAACTTTAAGGCGAGGACGGCCCTTGAGGTCTATGTCAAGGAAATGATGGAGCGCGGGATGATTGTTCCATCCAATTCGCCAGTGGTGTCACCAATACTCCTAGTCCCAAAAGCAAGTGGCGAGCTTCAGCCGTGTGTGGACTACCGGCGGCTGAACGCAATCAGTGAGTCTGACCCTTACCCCATCCCTCTGATGGAGACCATCTCTCAGATGATCTCAGGTAGCCAGGTTTTCACCAAGTTGGACCTGGTTGACGCGTTCAACCAAGTTCCAGTAATCACCGAACAACAATAATATATGGCTTTCAAGTGCCACTTAGGAGTTTTTAAGTGCAAGGTGATGCCTTTTGGCCTCAAGAACGCCCCAGCAGTATTCCAGCATACCATAGACAACGCCTTAGGAAACCTGATTGGAAAATGTTGTGTGGCGTACATGGACGATATACTTGTGTTTTCCAGGACCAAGGAGGACCACAAAGGAGATGTGCTGAGCGTGCTGAAAGCCCTCAACAAGGCGGACCTCCGCTTGAAGCCATCAAAGTGCGAGTTCTACAAGGACTCAGTCTCCTTCTTAGGGAATGTAGTCTTCCAAGGGGGAACAGCCATATGCCCGGACAAGTAGAAGGCAGTAAGGGAGTGGTCGGCCCCTAAATATAGAACGGGCGTTAGAAGTTTCCTGGGCGTGGTAAACTTCCTAAGGAGGTTCGCAAAAGACCTTTCCAGGATGGCGGCCCCCTAACTCGCCTGACAGGGCAGGTCCCGTTCCATTGGGGAAAAGAGGAGGAGACAGCCTTCCAGGCCATCAAGGTTAGCCCCATGAAGGCACCAGTACTAGCCCATCCTGACGCCAACCGTCCTTTCATAGTGGAGACTGACGCCTCCAACTTTGCAATTGGGGAAGTCCTGCTACAAGAGGGAGAAGATGGGGTAGACCATCCTGTAAGCTACTTTAACAGGAAAATGCTGCCCGCTGAGACCAACTACCCCGTGTATGACAAGGAGCTTTTAGCGATTGTATCAGCCTTGGAGGAATGGCAGCACCACTTACTCTACGCCAGACATCCCTTTAATATCAGAACGGACCACTGAGCCCTCGAATTTTATAAGAGCCCAAAGCGCATGAACCAGCGCCAGGCCAGATGGCACCTAGAGCTGTCGTCCTATGATTTTAGGATTGTGTACAAGCCGGGGAAAGCAACCTCATCCCAGATCTCTTAGGCAGGGACCCAGGTAAGTCCTTCCCAAGGGAGGAGCTGGATGCATACAACACCGCCACTATGTTGCCCTCAAATGTGTTCGCTATCATCCAAAAAGCCACCAAGGAACTGAGGGAAAAGCTCCAGGCCGCCCAGCGAAGCTCAAAGTATGGGGCAACACTGTGGAAGGACCTGGAGGAGGGGTAGAGAACGAGCAACATAAGAATTTCTGTAAAAGGAAAGGCCTCATTCTCCACAAAGGGCGCCCATGGCTGCCCAACCGCGAGCTCCAGGAGGAGGTGATAAGCGCTTTCCACGACCACCCCTTGGCGGAACACCCTGGAAATGAGAAAACCATAGAGCTCCTGGCCTGAAGTTACTCCTGGCTGGGGATGCCCAGCGCCGTGAGGGAGTACATCCAGAACTGTGTCACATGCGCTTGTTCCAAACATGTTAGGCAGAAACCTCTAGGAAAACTCAAACCCTCCAGATTGCGGAAATGCCATGGTCCTCACTGAGTGTGGACTTCATAACGGGTCTTTCAAAATCAAAGGGATACGATGCTGTGATGGTAGTGGTAGACAAAATGACCAAGTACGCAGAATTCTTTCCTTATAACTCCACCATCACAGCAAAGGGCATGGCGGATATCTTCGTTAATGAGGTGTTTGCCCGCCATGGTCTACCGGAGGAGATAATATTGGACAGAGGCCCTCAATTCATCGCCCAATTTTGGCAACACCTACTCGAAAATCTTCAGATCAAGCCATGCAGATCCTCAGCTTACAACCCGCAGTCAGACGGCCAGACGGAATGAGTTAACCAAGTCCTTGAGCAGTACCTGAGATGCTACATGACTACACAACAGGAACGCTGGACGGACTGGCTAAGACTAGCCCAATTCGCATATATTAACTTGACCCATTTGTCAACAGGAATGTCGCCATTCATGGCCAACTATGGGTTCCACCCAAAGATGGTGGAAACCCACCCCAGAGGTCCAAATCAGTGGCCAACGACTTGGCAACAGAAATAAAGGAAAACCTGAAAGCCCTGCGTGTGAATTTAGTCAAAGCGATAGAAATACAGAAGAGGAAGGCTGACACTCACCGATCTGAGGCCCCAGTGCTAAAGGAAGGAGACCTAATGATGATCAATGTGAAAAACTACTCGGTGCCAGCAAGTTGTAGACAAATTTGGACAGGTCGCTTTGGGCCCATTCAAGTTCTTCCGCCAGGTAAACAAAGTGGCGTACAAGCTTGAGTTCCCTGAGGGATCATGGGTGCATCCAGTGCTGCATGTCTTGCAACTGAGGAAGTTTGAAGGCCCTCTTCCAGAGAAACCAGAGCCTGTTCATTTGGGAAACCTGGGAGAGGCGGAGTATGAGGTGGAGGAAATCTTGGAGTCAAAATTTTTATGGAAGAAGCGCTGGTACCTTGTCAAATGGGTAGGCTACCCTGTGGAGGAGTCCACCTGGCAGACGGCCAATGACTGCAGCAACTGGGCACAGAAGGTAGAGGAGTTCTGGAACTGGAGGGGGCTCTCATCTGGGGAGGGTGATGTAATAATCAAGGAGTTTCCTGACCATCACATTGCCCTAATCTTCCCTAGGGCGATAGTCAAGGCCAGGGGAGAAGGGCTCAACTGCACCAATTTTTGTAAATGGCAATCTGTCAAATCAGATGCCTCGAAATTGGTAGTAAAAACAAATTGAAAGGCTGACGGGGAAGCAAAGCCTCAGAAATGGCGCTCTGGCCAACCAGATGCTGCCAAATCCAATATTGCTAAATGTGGCAATGAGGGATCAGACTCTTGGATGCAAATTTCCAGCCAATCAGATGTGGCCAAACCCATTGCTCATAGGAATATCGACAAGGATAAAAATCCTTGCGAATGGCGCTCTGGCCAACCAGATGCCACTTAACAAAATATTCCCAAAAAAGGCAACAAACTAATATTGGGGAATATGGGCAAAGGGAATGGCCTGGGCTTTGAGAGCAATCTGAAACCAAATAATGAATGCGGAAAAGTTTCTGCAACCCTGAGGGTACCCAGCCTGAGTTCAAGAATAGGCCTCATCGCCAAAATCGAGGGTCTAGATTCTCAAATAGGGCCCACCACTGGGAAGATGCCCGCGGACTTCGCAGGAACAGGACCCGCTTTTCTCCAATAAGCTCAGTATAAATCTGAGCAGGCGAAACTGTTTAAAGCAGTTTTATCTTCTATAAACTCAAATAAAGCTTAATAAATTCTAAAATTAGTTTTGCGCATCTACAAATCACTTTATTAAGAAAACCCAGAAACTCCCTCATGGACAGAAGTTCAGACTTTGACAGGGCCATCCAGTCCTTGTACGCCCTCTCAGGGGGTCAGGCCCTCCTTCTGAGCGCCCGCATAGTCTTGACTGTGGTCCAAACCTTTGTGGTACAGTGATTTCCACATAGTCGAATTCAGGATCTCTCCACAGCAGGGCTATCCTGCCTGTGGGCACTCACTTGGGCACTATTGCCAACTGCTTTGTAGCAGTTTTCAGAGACCCCGTCCATCACAAAAATGTGTTCCTAACGTTTTCATCTTGATCCAAGAGAATCAACCATAAGTGGCTAGAAACCTGCTTAGGTAATGGGACTTATTACCCATTATAGCAGGTCACTCACCAACCGATTGATTTGCTAGATGCAGGTAGCATCACTCGCCTCGCAACTTACTATTCACTCCCAATCAGTCGGTGATGAAACCTGACCAATTCCAATCTGTATACCTGATAGTTAACCACTACCAGATGCCCCTATTTTGTTGTCAACTCCACCCATGGGATCTTAAGTATTCATCCTGATAAATCCCCAATTGATATGACCAGGAAAATATCTCAAAATCCCCTGAATATAGTTCCTCTGAAAATTGGGCCAACCGATTTCTGATTCACTTCGCTTTAGGGAATTTCCCCTTAGTAGTACCAGATGATCTAGCAGGCTAGGAATATGGGAAAAAATCCCAACACCCCCCTTCTGCCTAGGTTTCCAGTGAGAAAAGGATTGGGGCAGGAGAACACTGCTTAAGAAACTTGGTCAAATACTTCATTGGTTCAAGCAGAGTGCACTCATCAATAATCTACGCTGCTCAGGATGACCTTCACCATATGGCGTTCTTCCTCTTCCTCCTTGCTACCGCCTTCTCAGAGTGCGGCCCCACGACCTTCTGTCATGCCAGGCTGATCGATTTACTCATAATGATATTAGTCCCAGGATCCATTTTTTCCTTGTCAGGGTATATGACCTGCTGTCATATATAGGATTCTTGGTCCGGCGTCCTTGATTTCCTGATTTTCTCCTCAATCTAGACAGGAGACTCTTGCCTCAATGTTTTTTTGGCTTAATTAAGAATACTTATTTCTTATTCACCCTTGTTATTTCGCTCATAATCTCTTGGCTTAAGTCATTCTTAATTCTTCCCTTGAAGAGATTATCTCATTAATTTTGAGATTAATCTCTCCGAAATTAAAGCTTGTGAATTATAGAGTGCACAATGTCAACTTCTATATGAGTCTGACATCCCCTCTCTCATCCAGCTCATATGTCAAATTCTGAGTCTCACTACTAGCAGCTCCTCAATAATCTGTCTGATACAGACCTCCGTCTCTTCCAGCAGATGAGTTGGGATGCTCTACAGAACCTCTTTTATGGTCCTTCCAGGACTCATACGCCTAGTCTGATGCAACCAGCTAGTCCTTCCATCAAATTACCAGAAATGGTAACTAATCCCTCCAAAACCAAGTGCTATTGTTTTGAACAACTTTCAACTGACTCTTCCTCTGCCGTTGATCCCAGAGTTGGATTTCAAAACTCTCCTGGATTTGGCTCCTTTTGCTGATGCTCCAAACATCATTGTAGATGCTCCGGAGATTATGTCAGTTGCTCTGGATCATTCATTTCTGGCCAGGTCAGACTTGCTCCCTGAGCTCCTCTTCCAACTAGGTCAATTTTACAAACCTGCTGTCATGGTCTCAAAGCTCTTAATTGGTAACTGTATTCACTTTGAGCTCCCCTACGCTGAACTCCAGGCCCAAGTCACCAAGGCGTTGACTTTAGTGCTGAATCCCTCTGATCTTGATAACCTTCTGGATTAGGATACTGCCACATATGCTTTTTGCTTTGCTGGCCAAGTTCCTTGAATTTGGTCCACAAAGCTTCCACCTCGCCTGGTATACACCATTTGTTCAGCTTTAGCTTCCAAAAAGCCCATAGTCGCCACTTGCAGGATGCAATCTGCTCTCTGCATGAATTATCTCTTCTCCAGAGTTTTTCATTGGTATCTTCCGCTGATGGCATTAATAGGGGGCATGATTCATAAACCCCCATCAAGTATTCCTTCTTTGTTGCAGGCCCACATGTCTGGCGTCCTTGATGAAGCCTGTTGGCAGGCGCTCAGGACTAATCTTCCGGCTCTGGTGCTATATTGGGATTACTTGGGGTTATTTGCCAATCACCTCTTTTTATACTGTTGCTTTCCTCCCCGCTCTGGGTTTTTACAATTAGCTTCCTCTGACATCTCAATTTCCCTTCCCTTAGTCACTTTCTCTCAGAGCTCAGTGTCCGCTTACAAATGTGGTTTCTTGTAGGTCTCTCCCTCACAAACATCAGATCGCAAATTAATTTTGACAGGCTTTTTATTCCTACCACAATCCATCCTACCTCCCCAAGAGGTGACATAGGCGGAATCATCCTCATACTGAGGACAATCAATAAAAAATATAAATTATAAAAATATATTGGCTTTTTATCTACACGGTTTATAATTACTTTTTTTCCAATATCTTTTATTAATTTATTTTTATTCTTCTTTTTTACTATGGGACTTGACCTTTTTTCAGTTCAGTTGGTCCATCTTTTTCCTCCAAACTGGGTCCTGGGTACTTAAACCTACCAGTTTTCCATGGTTCAAAAGTCCTTTTTTTGGACTTAACCATCTAGATTGGTTCAAAGGTCCTTATTTTGGACTTGACCTAATCATCAGGACATGATCAACTTAATGGTTCATTGGTCCTTCGAGAACTCTTTTATTTTTTTCATCAATCCAACGCTTTTTTACTTAGCGTGGACTCAATTTACAACTCTTCCATTCAAGAGATTCTTGATAGAGTAAGCATTGATCGCCGTCTTGGCGATTACTTTGAATGGACCTGACCACAATGCATCTAATTTGTTTCTTCATCCAAAACCATGCATATCGCAATAGGCAACTTTTTCCCCTATTTGATATTCTAATGCCAGTTGATTCTTTACATCCGTCAATTTTGCTTGTATCCTTTTCTTCAAGGTTGTTTCAAATGCTTGCAATTGCATATCAATCAGGATACTTTTCATTCAGTTCAAGTATTGCTCGGTACTCATCCTGATGTAGGTTCCACCACCAAATATAAAATCAGTGGCAATGCGGCCTTTCTTCCATATAATGATTTAAATGGCATCTTTCCCGTCGCCATATGATGACTAATGTTATAGGTGAATGCCACTGAACTCAGGTATATCCACACTTGGAAGTTCTCCCTGTGACTAGCTTCTTCAGCGTCGTGGCCAGCGTCCCATTGACCCATTCTGCCAGTCTGTTCATCTCCGGCTGGTATGGTACTGACATGACTCCTCATATCCCCATTATTTTGTTTAACCTTGGGATCACATGAGAAGTGAAGTTGGTCCCATTGTCACTAAGCAGGACCTGCGGACATCCATGCCAGTATACCACTTGATTCAAGATGAACCTCGCAGTACTGGTAGCATCTACTCTGGTTAGGGCCTTCATCTCAACCCATCTCATCAGATGGTCGATGGCAACTATGATGTACTTGACTTCCCCTTATGCTCATCATCAGCAGTCCCATCATGTCAATAGACACCATGTGCCAGGCGAATCCAGGGCGGAACAGTTGGTATCCAGTTCTATTCTTGTGTGGTTTGTGCAGCTGGCACTCCATGCAACAAGCCAGATAATCCGTGATATTGTAGTTGATCTATTCCTAGTAATAATACTGACGAATATGGTCAGTTGTTTTCCTCAGGCCTCCACGCCTGACAACCTTGTGAGCTGCTTGTACTATCACTGCTCTTTCTGACAGTTTCAGAAACAATAGCCACTTCCTGTTGATCATCTTGAATACTTGTCCATCCATAGTCTCAATGTTTTCCATTGCTTTTCAAAGCGCACCTTGGATTTCCTGGGGCTTATCCCCAATTTTTCCTTCAACCATTCTCTGGAATAACTCATCCGCCTGCAGGTATACCAACTGGACATTGGCAACTGCGATAAGCTATCCATGGTCTGATGAGAAGCCCCCAATTGGTGGACTATCTCATAATCATAAACCTGAAGCTTAAGTGCCCATTGGGCCAGTTGTCCTTCCAGTTCTCTTAGATTGTGTAGCCAATGCAGCAAAGAGTGTCCTGTTACCATCTTAAAGTGCGTTCCATGGACATAAACCTAAAAAGGCTTGCATGCGTATATGACCACAAGGCATTCCTGCTCAGTCATGGTGTAGTTCCTCTCAGCGGCTGAGAGTGTCCAGATCACATATGCCACCGGATGCTCATACCCAAGTTTGTCTACTTGGCTCAGTACGGCGCAGATTGCTGTTAATGAAGCATCAGTTTAAATGATAAACTCCCAATTGAAATTGGTGAATCTATCAAATACCGGTGTAACTCATTGAAAGAGTCTTGGGCCTCTTCATTCCATACAAATCCTTTTTTTCAGATCCCTTAATAAATGGAATAATGGCTCAGCTATTTGAGCGAAATCCCAAATAAATCTTCTAACAGAATGATACTCTCAGCACTCATGCCAGCAATCTCATTTTGTCCATATCGCAGATTTTCCCCAGTATTAAACTTGCAAATCACTTCTTGTGTATTCCAACTCTGGTCATTTTTGGGCGAATACTATACAATACTTTTCAACAATTTGAGCACCTCCTCTTGCTGGCCTTCTGACAGATCAGCGAGTTGCTCTAAATTAACCAATAGGTTGATACTTTCAGCTACCCCAGCCAATAATTTCATCTCATCAAGAGTGGAATTTCCTCCGTTCAGCCGTCAGAATTTCTTGTCATCTCTTAGGTCTGAAAGACATAGACCATAAAAATTGATATTTTAATATTTTATATTTTTTGTATTTTTCTTTTGCAGTGGGACTTGCAACCTACAAAAAGGCTCAGATGTCCTTATTTTCCTCTTTATCCAAACTGGGTCATGGGTACTTAAACCTACCAGTTATCATGGTTCAAAATATTATCCTCTTAAGATTTAACTAACCATTTGGTTCAGTGGTCCCCTTCTGGGACTTGACCAAAATCTCAGGAGATAACCATTTAATGGTTCAGAGGTCCGCTGGGAACATTGCAAATTATTTTCTCTTAGGTTCAAACTTTCAACTAGTATTGACCTTCTTCACTATATGACAGCAGCGCTGTCTCCTCACATATATGCTACTCTTGCTGACTTTTTGGTAATTCTCTTGAATATTAGGCCTTTAACCCCAACTGGTTATTCATCCAACAGGTCCTAATTTCATCTCTTATTTCGACAACTCATGCTTTATCCTCATATCTCATCAGCCAACAGTTTTGTCCAATTGTCCAGATTGTTTTTCTCCTGAAAACAATTTTCTGGCTTCGTGGCTATCCTTAATTACACAGGTCATTCTGGCCTCGTTAGCTTCATCCAATTTCTCCTGAATTGATGAACTCGTCTCCAGTAACTTCTGATCAGTGATTGAGTGTTATTGAGTTAAAATGATTTTCTCCACTATCTTGGATTAATCATTTCCTTTTTGCCTTCATCTCTTCATTACTATGGCAGACTAATGTTCCGGATTGAATGCTTCCTATTTCGTCCTATGCCTCATCTAAACACTCTCTCTTCAGGACCATTTAAATAAGACCCAATTTCAACCTGAGTTGCTCCTTCTTTTCCTTGGGACTATTTAAAGCGGGCCCAATTCCAACCCAAGTTGGCCCTGCTGATACTCTTCATATCAAGTAGATGTACGGTAGAACTGATTTCCTTGCAACACTAGATAGTTCCATATCTAGGCTGCAAGTCCTTTTCCCTGAACTTGAGTATCTTCATTTTGCTTCACTCAGAGCTCCACTGCTGAGCTAAGTGAACGCCAAAGAACATGATCCTCTTTACACACTATCTTCATTACTTCATTCAGTAACTTATTTCCAAAAATTGGAAAAATCTTTGTAGAACATCATTTTCTATATTCTTCAACTCAACTACCCCCGTAGTGAGCAACAACTTTTAAAAAAAATTTCCAAGTTGATTATTGGCAAGCAACCCAGTAACCTTTTTTCTGCAAAGGTTTGATTTCCTCGTGAACTTCATCACATTGTAGAGAATGTATTATTAATTGATAATAGTATGGAGACTATCATCTGTAGTTGAGATTGAACTATTTTTCGTCCTAACGCTCAGCCAGTATTTCTGATTTATATCTTGAAGTTGTACTTGTAGGGATTTGTTCCCTATACTCTTATCCACCTGATCTTCGCTAAGATACCCCAGTGACAGTCTCTCTCTCAGCCCAACACACAGTTGGCAGCTATCCCAGAATGTGGTTCCTTCATCTCTGGATCCCCACTTGAATCTTTACTCTTCTCTTTGAGAGTCTTCCAATTATTGCCCTCTGCAATAGTATCCTTGAGATAGAACAACACAATAGAAGCTGATAGTCTAACTATACACTGAATTGATAATGTAACTCTAAACACTGTAGATAATAATGCTTTTGTAGATAATGTTTTTTATTATAGTAAATCCTAGGGAATTATATAGTGGGGATTAAGCTGTCTAACCCTCAGTTGACACTCTTCGATGAAATGGCAGCCATTGACATTTAATTACCCATCCTCATCTCAGCAGCGATGGTCTTCCCCATCATGGCTATGATTCCATTGTTAGACAACTTCAAGACCTCAAATAGAAAGAGTCAGAAAATGTGTCAAAACATTTTCCTCTCGATCTAAGCAAACCAACTATATTGGCTAGTGACCTGCTTAGGTGATGGAACTTGTTACCAATTATGGCAGGTCACTCATCAACCAATCAATTTGCTATTTACAGGTGGCATCACTCACCTCACAACTTACTATTTATTCCCAGAAGTCAGTGATGAAACCTGACTGATCCCAATTGGTACACCTGATAGTTAATTACTATCAGATGCCCCTATTTTGTTGGCAACTCAGCCCGATGAGATCTTAAGTATTCATCTGGATTCATCCCAATGGATATGACCAGGCAAATATCTCAATCCCCCAAACGTAGTTTCTCCAAAACTCGGGCTAATCAATTTCCAATTCACTTCGCCTTAGGGAATTTTCCCCTAGCAATACCAGGTAATTTAGAAGGCTGGGAATATGGGCAAAAATACCAACAGGAGGCACTTGTTTAATTGTTCGTTGATAACAACTTGATTAACAATGATCCAAAATTCAAAAAGTTGTAATTAGTTGTTGCAATGTGCTTAATAAATTTAATAATAATATATAAATATAAATTGACATTGACACAGAGGCCAGACTAATCAAAACATCAATCTAGGTTATCAGTTAAAGACTAATAAAAGTAACAAATGAATTGTTCAGATGGCTAGTCAGACCAAATTGCAATATTTACCCCATTTGACCAAACAACAAGGATTTAAAATGAGTGATACATGGTAGACTAGACTATCTATAATTTGTGGCTTTACCTGCATTATGTTGGTATCACCTTAGACATCTATCATTCACTCATTTAATAAGCAAACTCTTGGATGGTCTTTTAGAGTTTACATGTTATTGATTTTTCTCTATAATCTTATAAGGCCTTTCAAATTGCAGTAAAATTTTTTAATTCGTCTAAAGTTATAAATGTTGTAGTATAAAATAAACTTTCCTATGACGAAGCTAAGTAATAGTCTTTGATCCCTATTGTTGCATAGGCAAGCCTTATTTTTTAGTCAACGCGTTAGAGCAGTTTTTAGTACGTAATTAAATCAGGGTTTATGTAACTTATTTACTTACTGAGTAGGACACATTTTCTATTTATGAATAGATAAGTATAAAATTGGAGTAACTCAGGATGTTTTCAATACAGTAACTGAAAAGTTGAGTGCCTTGGTTATGATTAATACAATATCATAGGCAAACATGGCAGACAACAGGAAAAATTACATCTGGATGGTTTGCCAGTTTACACATTTGCAAGATGCTAATATTTATACATATAAACTTTTCACAGTGCTATTGGTTTCCAATTTATAAGGCGTGAAAGTACCCTGCAATAACCTATAAGAACTTTTAGCCTGAGTATTACATAAGATGTAAATTTTGTCCCAATACCATTGAGTATAAATGTGAAAATTCATGCCAACTAGACAATATTAAAAAACAAAATTAGCATTGTTATGGCTCCTAAGGCCTTAATTGATTTGGCCTCACCCACTTGGTGAGGGGATTTTTATCTAATAATATAAAGTTAATATGCCCTTGTCTATTGGGAAATGAGCCTACAACTTTGAAAGATACTGTGATAGGATAAATTGTTCTTGACCAATTGATAAAAGGTGGCCTTATGTTAGGTGCTTCAGCTTGACATTATTTGCAACAGCTGAGGATCTCGTGAATACAAAAATGCATATAATCCAAATAGTAGTTTTGTTTAACAGCTCAAATGATTTCATAAAACGCAGATGCCCCATCAGCTTGTGGGACGTAAAATTATAACAGTTTACTCTTTCAGTATTGGTATCTAATAATACTGTTTGCTGTTAATCTTATAGAGCATCCCATTGATAATATAATTCCTTTAAATTTCTATATTGAGCGCTGAACCCTGGTTATTCTTTGTCATATTGCTGGGTTAACACATTATAAAATAAATCATAAGACAAATTGGCCACTAAGATCACAGTTTAAGCCAAGATAAACAGTTGGCGTTTTGATGGTTTTATTCCAGTGAAATGCTAGACCTCAAAATTGTAGGCTTGTAATTTTTGCCCATCTGGACAGCCACCTTTATAAATCTTTCAGATTTTTAACTATCAAAACAAATTCGATGTCAGTGACTACTATAATTGTAAACTTTGGGCATAGACCCAGATTTTTTTACATGCGTAGATGACTAAAAATCACTTTTTCTATTACATATAGTTTTTTAATGAAAATACAACATTTAGCTGATGTAATCCATGTTGTGCTCAACCCCTTATAAAAATTATGCAATAACATTACCATAGGTTAAGTGAGGAGTGCAATTATCTGAATAATAAATAGTTTTAGCGTTCAAATATATATTATTTGTTGCTTTGATGAAGCAAAGTCACATATCTTTGAAGCCATACTGGCAATTTACCGTATAACAAACTGTACATAGTTCATGAAATGAAAACATAGTTCACATATCTTGCTAAAATTATATAAGGACCAGCAGTAATAGAAAGTCACTTCAAGGAATACTGAATTTCATTATTGCTATTTGGCTGCGTCATTTGATTACCTCAATTATTCCAGCTGGGGATGTAAGCCATGCTCATTAATAACAAATACTGTTATTTTGCGTTTTTTCAGAATAATATGCACTTCTGCAGCTTGATTTAAGATCTGCCTTGGAGAGGTGGCAGAAGACTTTCTCCAAGCGCTGCATAAACTCATTAAATGTTGTGGAAAAATGTTATACATTTTATATAAAAATAGAAAAATAAATTTGTAAATTGCTCAATATGCCGTCCATAGACTTTTAAAGTCGTGGGAACATTGCACAAATCTTACAATATCCAAGTGGTTAATAAAGGCCCTGGTCAGTAAACATGGCGCACTACTCCTGCTTCCATCTGTAGCTTGGTCTTCAAATAACCAGAAACTAAATCCATGAATGAAAGTATTGCGCTGGTTAAGCGTTTTAGCACATCATCAATATATGGTAAAGGATAGGAATCCTTCTTAATAATGCTGTTGCGCCTTAGATAATCAAATAAAACTTGATTGTACTTTCCTTCTATTATATAATCAGCACTGGGGAAACCCAAAGGACCCTTTTCAGTCACTAACTTCCCATTTTTACCATTGATTTTAATTTCTTTACTTAAAACTTCATCAGCCGCATTAGAATGTATATTATTACACAAGCGAATTGGTAGATGATTTCTTTTATTAATATGGTGTAACATAACTTTTGTAGAACCCAAATTTGAAATCTTCCTTGGTAAAAATTGCACTATACTTTAAAAAAGGGCCAGCACTTGGTCCTCTTCATTCTCTTTAAACTGGCAAGGCTTATACAGGGCATCAGATAACAAATAGATTGGCACATGTCATTAAGGCCTAGTTCATTAGATTATTATAAATTGTGAATCTTTTGTATTTTGTTAATTGACGCAATATGATAAAAGCTAAAATTTGGTTTTTCTCAATCTGATTATAGTTCAATTAAAAGAATTTCCTAAAATAGCTAAATTCACTATAGTCTTAAAGCATAAAATGCGTAGTAACATGTTCTAAGTTTGATTGCCAAAATGACACAAATATCTTACCATATATATTTTTAAGGAATTTTTAAATTTAATCTCAATTCCCAAAATAACTTGATAACCCTCCAGAATGTAGTAAATTATTAACATAACTCAGCGTAATGTCTTTAAATTCCATATACTTGCTGGAAAATTGCCAGCTATGTCCACAAAGTCAGAACTAAAAGGCACTTTAATATTTTGGAGGAGAGAATTACAAACGCTTGATTTATGGGGCTCAGGGCTGCTGTCCTTCTATTGTTGTATAGCGGAAGGGATTGTCTGTGTTTTTCAAAGTATTTTCCTCATAAATCAGTTTAAATCCATATATCCTCACCAAAGAGGTCCCAATGAAAAGTCATATATTTGATTAGGTAAAACTATATCAGGAACTGATATAAAAGTCAACTAAAATGCAGAAACAGCGTACTATATGCTCCTAAAGATGTAGTTGATTGTGGCCACAATTTCATATACTTTTAGTGATCTGCCTCAAGTTCAAGGCAAGCTTCTATGCTAAATAGATAGACAAAGTATTGATTGGTGTCCTATTGTCTACAATAGCTCTCACTTTGAGCTTATTGACTGCAGTATCAATATAAGTGCATATAACATAGTATGCATCAGCTGTATTGAGCAAATTGACAACCAGAGTGTCATCATTATCAAAATATGTTTTAAGTCGTTACCAAATAGCGAAATTCCTTCCTTTAAATCCTCAATAGTTATAAGTATTTTCGTGACCCCTTATAAACTGTAGTCATTGTCAGAGGTGAATGAAAGCCCCTGGTAATTCAAATGCTTGACGTTAATATTTCTTTTACCTTTATTGCATTTACCCATCACTTTCTAACAGAAGTTAAATGATAACAGCAACCTCCTTTTTTTAGTACTAGATGGTCCCAACCCAAAACAGCAACCTCCTTCGTAATGATGACTGGAGGGAAACTGGTAGTAAATAGCACCTGTTTTTATGATAAAATTTTTGTAAAGGAATGTCAGTTATGATATCTTTTGGGATGTACAAAAGTTGGAAGAATTATAATATCCTAGTCATATTCTATCTTGTCTTTTCCCCTAGTTCTCATCAGTCTCTTGGTACAAAACATACAACTTGTTATAAACAATCATAGCATAGTAGTGTTTTTCATGATGCCTTAATTTCATGCATGTGCTATAAGTTATATGATAGGGGGTGGAAGGCAAGTCAGTAGGGCGTGCGGCTCTCAACCTGAAGGTTGTATGTTTGATTCCCATCCTTTGCATATCAATTGGGGTACCAGCTGAAGAAAGCTATTCGCAGCTAGTAGGTCTAATAGCACGAAAACCTTACCTATGACATAACCAGAAAAATATGAGTCCCAATCTGGAGGTGGAAAAACTTTCTATGATGAAGTTGCCTTTGCTCAGGTTTCATGTCATGTTTAATTTATTTCTTTCTTTCAGTAATGTCCATCCCCTGATCAGCTTGCCTTGAAAAAAATAAATACAAATCATATTAAATCATCAAATATATCATAGCAAGGCCTGTAAGGCTGGTTTGAGTATTGCTTTGGAGATATGAGCATATTAAATTTTTCAAGAATATAGTTAACTTGGTCTAAGAGCTTCAAAAGTGACTTCGCCTTGATGAAGATTGATAACTATTCATGTAATATATGTTCATTGTTGAGCACCAGAAAACATCCCGGTATAGCTCCTTATATGGCTCACAGGTATAACAAAGAGCAATCTTGGCGTCAAAGTTTTCTGACAGCTTTGCTCCATATAAACATGAGACTCATAAAATCTTTTGATGAAATCTGCAAAGAACTCATCCTTTGAAAATAAATAAGAAGCAAACTTTTCTGTATTCTCATTTTGTTTTCTCTTCCAAGATCCTATGCAATGAGTTCTTTAGAATTGTTGTAAGTTAACAACCTTTACTTAGTTTAGGAATAACCAGCTCCTGATTTTTTAGAGCCAAGAAGTTCAATATGGTAACCAGCTTAGTGGTCTTTGGGTGCACCCTCCATGCTTACTAAAACAGGGTGATAAAGTTATGTACACTTCCTTTTACCTAACTTAAATCAAAAAAATTAACAAACAATTTATATCATATTTTCCAGGGCTGTGAAGGCTGCAATTCTTTAATTGAACCTCCAGTGTCTGAACTCAGAGCAAAAACAATATAAATCTGGCCACATGAGTGGCCTAAGCTAAGGTTGCCTGTGTAACAAAAGAAGAGGTGCTTAGATAACAGGAATTAGTGGGGAAGGTTGCAGCAAAAGTAAAATGGCTAGCTGAGAGCACTGGAATAGTAGTGGGCCAAGAGATAACAATAGTTGGGGCAGCTTAGAAAAATCTCTACAAATTGCGGCCAACCAGCGCCTCATTGCTGTCAGCATCAAACGGCAACAAAATATCACATTGGGTATTAACCTGAGTATTTGAGAATTAATTACTGCTATGAATCTGGTAATATATGATGCAGTCATCTATGAACTCCCAGAAAATTTTTTACAGGCTAAAAATGCGTGATCTCCACTATAAATTTTTACTCAAACTTCACAAATTTCTGGTTTTCTGTAAAAAGGAGAATTACTAATATCTCTGTCTCTTATCTATAAAACTGAATTAAAGTATGCAGAGAGAAGGTCTCCCTGCCATGTTCGGTGAATATAACATATCTTCATTCAGATTTTGCTATAGGCCATCAATGCGGAGTGAAGGCCAATGATATTGTTTGCTATAGCGGCAACTTGGCAATTATAAGTTAATAAAATATGCAAAATTTGGCTAACAAAGCTATTTATTTGTTGCTATTTTAACAAAGGAATTTAAATCTTATTGTAATAGGAAGTGGATCAGCTCTTCAAGATACATAGGTCATGCTTTATCAGCAGACAAATCATTCTTACCATAACTAATTAACTTTTTTTGTTGATACATGTTAAAAAGCGCTTTCTGTAGCTTGCATCACAATATTTAAGTTGGTACATTGGCATTGTTTCTAAACACATTCTTAGAAAAACAGTTTTCTTAAATGCTGATGAAGTAAGAAAATGGTCTTGAAGATGATAATAAGTGGAGAGGTCAATAAAATGGAAAGTTAAGGCAAAGTAGACTAGTATTGAATTAAAAGCGTTAGTATTTAAAGGATGTGTTTGGACATAGTATTTAGGGGACCTTCGTGGCACTATATGATCAGGATCTTACCCAGTATTCTGGATTGGCCACCTTGTTAACGCCCTCATTGTTTTGCGGTAGCCTTGTGACTGCAGTGGTGGGTGTCACGCCTATCAAGGCTTGGAAATGGGGATGAAATTCCTGAAGGCATCTCTGAAATTTTTTGTACACATGATGCTTCCTCATTAAAGTTCCAATCAGTGCCTTCAGGGGATGATTCCATTTTTAATGGTTTAAGAGTTGAGTTGTAAAGGCTCAATTGGATTTAGGTATTTTGACTTATTTATTCTCTCAAATCTTGACAATAACCCCCTCAAGTTCCTGTCAGAGGGGGATATAGGGCTGTAGGAATTGGCCATATACTCAGTTCACCAATGTCCTCTAATTGATTTCAGCAATGGAGTACTCAGAGTTCACCTTATGAATGACCTTATACATCCAGACTAAATAAAGTTGAGCTTGTTAAATTTTTGAGAGCCATTCACACTTTTCAGATAGTAACTTGCTTCAGCTCCCTTGTTTAATTGCTATGGGAAACCAGCTTAATAATGCTCGCTGGTGTGTTCTGCCAGCTGGTTTCCACAAATATTTTTTAATAAAAATAAAGACTTTATAAAAGGCGCTAGTAAAAAATGGGTTTTATAATTTTTATTGAGTGCACAATAAGGGAAAAAAATGATGCCCCTCGACCTACAACTATCTAATATTTAAAGTAATTTTGAGGGTCAAGGGAGGGGTTCAGGAATATGTTCAGAATATCGTACATGAGTCCAATTTAGGAAATATGCAGGAATAACATATCTGAACTCAGGAATTCACATCAGGGCAGTGGAATGAAGAAAGAGTAATTCTGATTGACCCAAATGTACCCATGAGTTAATGTTTTTGTAAACTTGAGCCAATCACCACCTGAGAAATTTCTTGCACCTTGGGGGACCCCCGCTAAACCTATAAAAGAAGAGGGTCCTCATGCAGGTGCATTGAAGGACTTCGTGGGGTTGTGGGTGTGCCTTTCAATGATAACCCCAAAGTCCGTGGTGAGGTTGGAGTTATATGACTGGGTATTTTATGTTCGGTGCCTGTATAGGTTTTGAACTAGTGTTACCCCAATTATTGGGGTTCCACCAAGAGTCAGCCAGGGACTTTTAGCCAAAAATTTTTTATTGCTTTGGTTTTATTATTGTGGGATTTTCTCTTAAAATCCTCAGAAAATCATAAATGGCCGATATTTCCCTTTTTTGGTGGAACTTGACCTTCAGCATTCTTATTTTTTGATTGCAAAGGTAAATGTCCATCAATTGCAAAAGTTCTTTTGTATGGACGTTATTTTAATTGTTGAAAATAATTTGCATTGAGCATTAGTATGAAGACTATAACTCTTTTTGAGCTTCTTTTACCCAAGATGATTATTAAGTCCAATGTTAAACTGGTGCTTTTCCTAATCTTAAGTTCTTCTGGAGTATTTCTAGGGAGTTCTTCCCTCTTCTGTGGAACTTATCCTAGGATTAGGTTCAGAGTTTCTTCCTCCTTATCCTCACGCAGAGTCTGAGGAGATAATAATCAGAGAAGGATCTCTTATCCTTCCAACTCTAGTCTCAAGAGGAAACAGTCCAAATTGTTAAAGTACATAATCTGAAATTATCTTTATTGGTAAGTATTTTTTATGCTTGATTAATAAAAACACTAGGGACTTTATAGAGAAATTTGGGGCCCAAATATTTGGTTGTCACTCCTATTGGATACGGCGGCTTTCACCAGTTAATTACCCTCCAGGGTTTCTCAAAATGATAATCTTCCTCATCTGTTTCAATCAGATTCTCTTTCCAACTCTCAATAGGACTCTTCTTGTTTGAAACAAAGAAAGTATCCCAGCGCCTTCGCTCAAACCTCATCAGTTACTCTTATCAGGTAACACACTGCTTAATTAATGACTTTTGCCCATAAACAGCAGGTTGTTATCCCTAAAAGGTAACTTGCAAGTTGTTTTACAAGGCAGCATCACTTAACCAGCAATTCATTCACCTTTTAGTCAATTAGTGTATAAACTTGATTGACTCCTACAAGTTAGATAAGTTATCATTATAAAATTAACAACCTTATTTTATTTAACCAAGGTAATATATATATATATATATATATATATATATATATAGCTGACCAGGGGACAGACATTACCGAACTAAAACTAAAATCTTAATAAAAACTAACGATTTAAACAAAATGCTTAAATTGGATGGATCACTTGAATCATACCTAACACAAATCCAACCAGGTGGGTAGCGAATACCGCTATCCCTCCATGGTGGACGGGGAGGGGTATTGGGGGGCTCATCTTCAGCTGCATCCATCTCATTCCAGAGTAGGGTGCATGTTAAGGCAGAGAGTAGGGGTGTTAGGCATTGGCGGTATGGGGTTCAATATCTCTGATGACTGGAACTTCTGAATAGTTGTTAGCCATCATAATGCCAATGACTATTTGGCCAAAGCGTCTTCAGCTTTGAGGCGAACGTCTGGGAATTTAACAAACGTGGCAATGTTGGTTCAGGATATTTTGCTTTTCAGGTTTCGTGCTACTGTTACCACGTTCTGGATGGCTTCAGTGAATTTTATGTGTAAAATTTTCATGTTAATATTACTTTGTGAAGTAAGATTGTTGGGGATGATGGGAGGTGGAATTCCTCCTGTGAGCGCAGCCACAGATTTGGCAGCTGCTTTGCAAAGCAGACGGCAATCTGGTGTGGCGGCTTCTTCTAATGCAAGCTGATGGTCACTGTAGAACGGTTTGGCGTTAGGTTGCAGAATATTTCTGAGGTGAGAATTTTGAATCCCATTCTGCATTACAGAGCCATTCAACTTGCAGCGATGGTTCTTCAATGACGTTACCTGATTCATCAATTTCATCCTAAATACTCCCATGGGTTTTGGTTGAATTGGATTGGGGAATCGGCATATGGTTGAGGATTGGCTGGATTTCTGGATTTTGCCTAGGATTGAACTGGGGTCCAATCCTGTGCTAGATTGGAAGAATCATGCGTGGCCCTGGGGCAAGGTGGATGCTGATTGGTGGCTGTAGGTGAAGCTGCAGCATCAGGCATTGGAGGAGGGGAAGGTAGGATTGTACCCCAAGTCAGAGTTGGCGCGGGGTGGGCAGCAGATTGGTGGGCGTTGGGCAAACTTTCGGCGTCAGTGGAAGTTTCTGAGTATGGGCATTTGTGTTTTGAGTGGTTTAACTCGAAACAGGATGGACAAATCGTCCATCCGCCCTCAACGCGGGCCCAGAATGGATGGTTGGGGGCAGATGGGATGGTGGCACGAGGGGGAATTGCCAAAGAAATTTTTGTAAATTCAGGGCTGATTGTGGCATATGCCTGAGGCCCAGCGAGGCGTGTGGCCCCATTTGGGACTACAAATTGTAAGATGGAGTTGGCGCCATAGGCTGCCAAACCTTCCATCAGCTCCTGGTGGAGCACTTTGGGGGAGGTGGGTGGGCAAACCAGCGAACTGGATCACCAAGGTGGTGTCTGTTGGGAGCTGGGTCCAAGTTGTTGGAAGGGGAATATTATTAAAAATTAGTGGCACTGTTGCCGCAGTGGCTGCATCAGCTTCACAGGGGAAGCTGAGATCAAAGTACCCCTTTATAGGGGCGGAAGTCTATAAAACAGGCTGGTGTCATCACCGCCTGAGCCATTTTGATAGTGGCTTGGTCGTCATAGGGGAAAAATTTTCCATATTTGACCCTAAGGCTGAAATGCATGTTGCTCTGGGGGAGCACCAGGGGGCAGCGGGGCACTGCTTGGGGTTTGGGCAAGATGAGCATCGAGACCCTTGAGAGGAACAAATTGTCCCAGGGGTATGGAATGACTGGGCGAGACAGTCTGAGCGCGTTTTCCTGTCAGATGGAAAATGGAGGGGGGAGTTTTGCTGCTGCCCCATGCTGGGACAGTCAGCGGGGGATCCAATGACATCAGAGCAAGACTTTGGTGTGCTTTTAAGTGTTTGCTTTTAATTTACCAAAAATTAATTTGCTCAGAAAGTTATGCTGAGCTAAAATTAACAACCTAGTTACTTGTTTATTGTTGGGAATTACCCCTTGATAAAACATTAATGATTCACAGATCAAAACCTGCGAATTGCCATATATTACCCAAGATCATACTCCAAATTTTAGTTACTGTATATAATTTGATAACTTTCTCATCCACTAGTGGGATTAATCCCCAAGTGGATAAGAAGATGTTTTATAATCAATTAAGCTGTGGAAGTGGAGGCATATCAAAATTCAAACACTTGTTTGTTGACCCTCGGGTTGATGGTGATAGAAGAGAATGAGATAACCTAATTGAAAAATTGAGTAAGGAGGTTCAGGTTAAATTAAACTGAAATGTCTCCTTTTTAGTGGTGGTGATAATGCCTTGTGTGGTAGGGCTTCAAGCTGGACAGTTTCATCAGCTAAGGCAATCATAATCAAATCACAATTTTCAGGCATGGAGGTATCAAGCAGGGGCTGGATGCAGCTTGGTAATTTGGAAGCAAGCCCATATAGAAGTTTAAAGGGGGATATCTTTATTATTTGATGGTAGATTATTTAATAAGCAAGCAAGGCTCTGAATAATGATGGCTCTAGTGGTTATGGTCATAAGTACCCATCTTCCAAAGATAATAAAAGGGTTCTATTAGTGTGAACCACCTCCCCATTGGTTGAAGGTTATAAAGGGAAATGAAACTTTGTTTATTTTTCTAAAAGCGAAGTAAATTCTTGGATTACCTGAAAGGTGAAATTTGGCCCATTATCCAAAAGTAAAGTTTGTGGGAACCCATACTGGGTTAGAACTTATTAAATAAGGTTCAAGCCTTAGCTTTCGTGATGGTGGCAAGAACAAATATTGCTCTAACTACTTGGTCAAATGGTCCATGGTTAAAAATATATATTTATGGCTATGTACCTGGTAACCAAAGGACCCATCACATCGATGCTAATGACATTAATGGGTCCTGATGGAGTCACGACTGAGTATTAATATTGGGACTGGCACAAACTTGAGATTAGCATGCCATACAGGCCTCTAGAACTTCTTGGATGGTCTCACCATTAAATACCGATAGCATCATTTTTTTACCCATTTGTGGGTCTTCTTCACTGTCCTGTGTTCCACAGTTGTATGCCCTTCTAGGATAACATTGGTCCATGAAGAAGGGCGGATATAAAGGAGCCACTCCTTATTGACTTTGTATACAACATCCCTTCCTTAATCTGAGCTCTTGGATCATTTTCTTTCTTAATTTGGATCTCAGTAGTATTCAACTCCCATCGATTAGGCTGGACGATCAGATCATATAGTTGGTCCTACTCAGGATCAGGGCATCATGTAATGGCATCCTATAGAGACCATTGAAATTCTGATGAATTGCTCCTGTACAATGGACTATAGTGAAATCGTAGTTCTGCAGCCTTAATGCCTATTGGCCTTACTAGACATCTGAGTCTTTCATCTGCTGCAACAATTAAAGTGAGGAATGATCAGTGATGATGGTAAAATGGGTGCCATAAAGGTAGGTCCAGAAGTACTTGACCGCCAATAAAACAGCTAGGCACTTGCGCTCAGTAATACTATAGTTCCATTTGGCCTTACTCAGGGTTTTGATGAAATAAGCGACTGTGTGATCGACCTGATTTTCATAATACTGAGCTAGAATGTCCTCAAAAGTGATGATACTGGAATCTGTAAATATCAGGAAGGTTCAATTGAACCACAGATGGATTAAAATAGGTTTAGTACAAAGGGCAGTCCATAACGAGTTAAACGCCTGTTATTATTCAGGCCACCACTCAAAAGACATTTCTTCCAAAAAGATAGAACAAGGGATCGGCTAAGTCAGAAAACTAACGAATGAACTGATAGTAATAGCCCACCATTCCCAAGAATACAACATCCTTATGGCTCTGAGGGCGCGCCATCTTCTTGATGCGTCAACTTTATCTTGGATGAGTTTGATACCATCTTTTGAGACCTTGTGTCCAAGGAAATCCATCTCATATAGAGAGAAAGAGAACTTTTAAGGCTTAAATTTTAATAAAGCTTTTCAAATAATGTTAAAGACTTCTCAGAGGTGTTCCACATGACCTTTGAAAGTGCATGAAAAGACAATGATATTATTGAGGCACACAAGGACACAGGATAGTTACAACTCAACTAAATGTTCCGTCCATGGCGCGTTAAAGTGGCGGGTGCATTTCATATGCTAAGCATCCTCGTGGTTTCAAATAGACCCTTAAAGTCTATAAGCGCACACATGGTTCAATTTTCAGAGGTGAACTTTAATTGCCAATACCACTAGTATGATTCATAGTGGAAAATTATTGCAACCCAGCAAGCAAGCGGAGAGAGTCATTGATTCAGAGAAAGGGATAAATGTCTCTCTTGGTGATGGAATTGAGCCAATAATAGTATATCACTACACTATGAATGCCATCCTTCTTCCAAACTAACAAGTGAGGGGAGGACCAAGGGCTATGCAAAGGCACCAATACCCAGCTTCCAGTAGTTGTTTATGTTCAACGGCCACCTGATCTTCTTCAACCTTGCTTTTTTAGTAGGGTTAGGACTAAATGGGGGAGCATCCCCAGTATCTGCATGATGGAGAACACTACTTATTTTCCCAAAATCATAGGTAGAGGTTGAGAAAAGGTCTGAGGTCTTTTTTTAATAATTTTTACCCTGTCTCTGTTTCTCATTAGTGAGCTTTTATCTGATACAGGTGTTGACTAGAGCTATGGATGGGGGCGTTTCCAACCTAACATCCATTAGACTTCCAAAGCTGTGGATGTCAACAGCCTCTACAGGTAGGAGGCGGACATCTGAAGCTTGAGTACTAGAACCAAATATCATTTATTTTGTCAGTAAAGTTAACAAACAACATTAATATGGATTCATCATAGGCGGGATCTAAAATTCTGGACAGGTAAGGACCTCTTTGACTAATGGTTGTCTAGATCTTGAATCTCCAAGAGGTATCTATATGGGATGTTGACATGGACTCAGGTGTTGACAATAACCTTGGACTTTGGTGGTATAGTGACCGTCTTGAGAAAATAAATTGGCATTCCTTCTTGCACATCAACTGAAGGAGGTGGCATCTGTACGCAAGAGCCTCTTACATGATACTCTAGCCAATTAATCTGTCTTTACCTCTCTAACAAGCAAGCCCAAGCTGTAACTTCCCTCTTGGTGTCACGTGGGGTTTTAAAAACCAGTGGGACTTATTGTCTCAGCAGGGATAAAATTTCATCTACATAGTGCACTACAGCTGAATAGTCTTTAAGAAACTGAGCCCAAGGAGAAGGTCATAGCTCAGGTTATCTAATGAAATTTCAGAGGTACTTACAGAAAGCTTTCCAAAGCAAATGGGTAAATAAGAATAGGCCTCAATGGACTGAATACATTGTGGCCCTTCTGTGATGTATTCCATGTAGTGTGGTAAGTCTGTAGCGCTCTTAATGCGTTTAATCAATTTAGATGAAATGAAAATCACAGGGGAACCACTTCTGACATAGCATGGATAGGGATTTTATGGAAATTAACAGCCGCACGTGTAACCAAAATCAAAAACTGCGGAGGTAGCATGAGAAACATAGGAGGTTAATCAGAAGAAGTCTAGGAAGTATCAGGTTCTTTATTACCAAAGGGTACTGAAACTCCTTTTTATGGTAAGGCAACTTTAGGATCATTATAGTTCAATGATTGGTTTTGAGGCAGTACAGGGATGTCAGCATAAATTGCCTCTTCCTTCATGCTGACGTCCCTTTTCCCACCTCCTCAAAAAGATTTTTCTAATAAGTCTTAGCAGTTTGACGAAACCCATTGCAGTAGGAGCATCAAGGTGTGGGATTATTCATGTTTTCAACGATGTAACCTGAAGGAAGCTAGAAGGGATGGATGCGGTAAGCTTGAGATGCAAATCAGTCACAAATATCTCATTAAGCGCTTCCTTAATTTTCTATATGCAAGTAAAACCATTATTCTGGACAATAATATGCATATGGACCTCGGGATGAGATCCCAATACGGAGATGACTGCAATTATGGCTTCATCTAGGGTGATGTGGTAGTGGTTACCAAGGGCTGTGCCTGGAAAAAAAATCAGTAGCAAATCCCACAGGACTATCTCATTTTGTTCAGAAAAATACCCATAATGCCTTTTTTTGATTGGCTAAGGTTTGTTTGCTTCTAAAGTCCTGGCTTATGGAGGTATGGGCTTGTTCCTAGGTGTGTCATTCCTTTAGATGGTGAGTTATAATCTCCTGAGCAGTACTATCCAAACAGTAGTGGATTGTTTCTCCTTCTGTCAGTCAGCAGTCTCTTACTTGAAACTCTCATAGGCGTATATGAGGGAGGCAATACTTTCCAGATGAAGGATAAACTTCTCTATAAACTCGGCTTAGAATTAGTCACAATAATAGTGGAAAGGATCTTGAGACCAGGAGTAGTGCAGACTCAGAAATCTTCCGGTTTATACATAGTCAAGAGAGGCCTACTGATCCAGTTAACATCTCAAACCCTTAAGATCCTCTTGAAATTTATCCCAGAGGCTTTGTTTAAGGAGGTAATAGAGGCTTTATGAGCAACTTTTTTTTTATTCCTGAATGTCAGCGCATTGGAGGAGTGACTGGCTTTCTAAACTGCTCAAGCGTGTTTTAGACCCCTAACATGTTTTCTCAAGATGAATAATTTGGGTATCAGTGATCCTGGTAAAGGCTCTGAAGCTATCTATCTCATTTCAAAGGCCTCAATTGAGACCCTAGGGTTGAAAGATATTTCATTCATGCAGAACTTGCATCCTTTAGCTATATTGTGTATCTGATCCTTTAAGGCAATGCAAGCTGTTAAAACGTCCTTTTTTTAGTAGTCATTAGGGTCACTAGGAGTAGGCATTGTGTGACTGTAAGGTCCATGAGGCTCACGGGAACCTTCAGGCCCTTCACTCCAAGAGATGACATCATGGGAGTCCAACGACTGGTAGTGCTGTTGGAGGGTCAGCACAAGGACCTTGGCTTGTTTGAGTCGTTGACTTTAAGCAGACTCATAAAGCTTTAAATTCCGATGGAGCTGGTCCTCAAGGTAGCATAAAATTCCATTATCCAGCACCACAAGTTGGTTATGAGCCTCATTAATTAGCATAGTTTATAATAATGGCTTTCTGATTGTTGTGAATTAATGAGGTGGTCACGTTATATAAATTGACAATATTATTGTAGGGTTTGAGTAAGCCTTAGTTGATGGGAGACTTCATGGTGGTGCAGCCTGATCACTTGTAAGAGGTGATGTATAGTGAGATGGATGAAGCTTAAAAGGTAGCATTCATTACCCAAAGCTAATTCCATGCTGGTAATGAAGATGAGACATATAATTCGCGCATAGTGGAAGGCACTGAAGAAGCATTGGAGCAACTAGAGCATCTTCCCACAGAGTAAATGACATTTATTAATTGTTTTATAATATCTTTAAGTTCTCATAATGAAATTGATATTACACACTTTAACGGAGGATAGAATAACTGGAAGGCGTCTCAAAACTCTGAATTTTTAGGATGCATGGGAGGTACTTCATATTATGAGACGTTAATTCATTAAGTTACATTTCTCAACCAATCAGCAGGTTGATTATCTTGACTGCTATTATTATACATTTTCTTGATGGAAGTTTTCATTGGAACACCTCAAGTAGTGAGCACCATCCTCTTTTTTTTTTTAGTACTAGATGGTGTGAGCACCATCTATCTCATCATACAAGTTCTCTTAACCTTTGCATAACTTTAAAAACGGGTCAAAGCTATTATATAGCTGAGTGGTCAATAAAACTAAAAGATGGAGCAAGTAGACAAATTTTATTGAGTTAATAAGCATTAGTAATTATAGGGTGTGTGGGGACATAGTGCCTAGGGGTTCTTCATGGGCCTTTACAATAAGATCTTTCACAGTCTTTTGGATCAGCCACCTGGTTGACGCCCTTTTTGTTCTACAACGTTCTCATGACTTCAGCATTGGGTGTCACGCCTCTTGAAGTTCAGGTCCAGAGATGAAATTACTGAAGGCATCTCCACTGATTTTTGAGCACGGTATGCTTCCTGATTCTAGTTACTATTGGTGCTTTCAGAGACTGGTTCTATATGCAATGACTTGAGAGTTAAGTTATAAAAACTCAATTTTGATGTAGGAATTTTGACAAAATTATTCCTCTAAAATCCTGACACACAGGTCAGTTCTCACTTGACAAGGTATTTTATGGAGACAGTGGCCTTGTAAATTCACAAAATTAAAAACTTTTCTATATTAGAAATCATTTTAACAAACTATAAATAAAAGAACTTTGTACTATTAGATACTGCCAGTGTCTATGGACTTGCGATTATCATGTCCTGGTCGTGGTAGGCTTTTCTAGCTACTGTAAGAAAATATTTCCTTCAGAATTGCAATCTCTTCCTAGCAATAATCTTTAACTACCATGGACTCATTATTGCAAATTAGATTTATTCAATCTTAGATCTATTTGGGTAAGGCTGACCATGAGACAGACATCTCCAATATAATTACTAATCAAAAACTAATGTCAAACTAGGCACCTCAGAGAAGTTGACGCTGTCTCCTGTTGCCAGTGGGAACACTAATTAAAGGAAGAGGGGTATCGTGATTAGAAGCTTGCGCCACTATTGAGCACGTCTGAAGGAAGAGGTCTGATGTGATGAACCATACTGGGAACGAGGATGAGACCAGCTGTCATTGATGGGATGGCAAATGGCCAGGCGACTAGGCTTGTAAGTGGTCTGTAAGGTGTGAATGTACTTGACACACAGCTTTCAGGAGGGTGGTAGTAGAGCCCAAAATGGCATCAAGGACAACCATGTGGATAGCCTACATAGCAATTACCATAACTAAGGATCAGAGGGAAGGGTGTATGGGGAAAGTCAAGAACAAGGCAAAGATGTCCTTAGATAGGCTTAAGGTCTGTGTTTGCTCCTGGCAAAAGAGATGCTGAACTTTTCTCCAGATCACTTGGGAAGATGGACACACTTCCAAGTGATGTACCAAAGTTCAATATTGCTAACACACAACAAACAAAGCGTGAGATGGGTTGGATCTCTATTCAGTATTGTATGCTCATTTCAGGCAGTGCCACACATAGGATCTTTCTTTTGGCTGTAGAAGAGAGTGATGAGTGTGTTTCCATATGTCTTTCTGGGTTCCTGGGGAGTAAGGGATGTCCAACATTTCCAGATAGTCCACTCTGGCCATGATAGTGGGCCTCCTGGGTACCAAATTGTTCAGGACGGCTTCCTCATAGACTTCCTATTTGAATTGAGGAGTAGGACGCCCACTCTGTGGGGTATACCCGCTGATGGTAATCTCCCATTCCGCACTTCTCATGTTAAGTAAAATCCGTTTAAAATGGGCAGGGGTCCTGTGTGGGCCTGCTGCTGATGGGTGGTTTGCCATATATGTGAGAAGAGAGTTGGGGTTATTGGGGTTGCGGAGGCCAATGGCATGATCAAAGTTGTATCATGCTGCTTGTGACCAGTGTTGGTTTGGGAGTGAGGGGTTGGTTAATGTAGCAATTCATTTGCCCAGAATCCTGGATGACTGGTCCACGTGGTTCAGTAGATCTATTTCATCACATTAGCGTGAACCATAAAGGACTTCCAATCACACCGGGGGAGATTGACCTAGCCAAAGCCATCCTTGTAAGAGGGCATATAGCCAAGTAAAAAAAGGATGGGTAGAAAGCTATGGCATGGGCTGCAAGCCATACTTTTGATATTAGCATAGTGTTAGCAAGCACTACTCTACCTGCTAAGCTGATTTTTTGACCCCTTAGTGATGTGATAAGCTTTGTTATGTTAGATAGTATGTTGTGTTCCATTGTTGAATTGGCATATCAACCCGTCTTTATCCATACATACTCCTAGGTGACGCAGTGGGCCCTCAGTGGGACTGGACACAAAAGTTAGCACGAGATTTGTGTTTTGGGGTGGTTATCCCGGATAATCTGATGAAATACTGAACTACTGGGTCTCTCTGATTGAGGTGCGCTGGGGACCAAAGTGTTTGGTATCTACCAAGGAGGTCGATTTCTACTTTGGATGTGTTGAGTGCTGCATTACTAGCCTTGGAGTATCCCCAGATTGCAGACTCCAATGTTCATGCATCCTGGTTTCTGGATACCCCAACCACACAATCATCCACAAATGCAAGCATCTTAACTGGTGCTTGACCTTGCACTTGTACACCGGCAAGATGTGAGTTTACATTTTGGATAAGTGGGTCAAGGCTAAAATTGTATAAAAGTGGACTCAGAGGGTCTCCTTGGCGAAGGCTCCTATGAGGGCGCACCTCATCAGTGAGGAAACATGGTCCTCATATTGCATCGTTGCTGATTTAGTAAGCTTCATTGCCCAACTGATAAATCTTGGGGGAAAGTGAAACTGGTGAAGGCATGCCCTGAGGTGTTCCCAGTTTACCCTATCATATTATTTTCTTTGGTCCAAAAAAATAAGTGTCCCAGTAGCAGTGGATTGACATACATTAGCTACTGTATGTATGTTATCCTAAATTGACTTCTTTAAGAATAAAGCCAAATTGCTCTAGGGATAACACCTCAGATGCAATGACCCCTAATTAGTTAGCCATTATCTTTGTTATTTTAATATCAGTGTAATTGAGGGAAATAGAGCGCCAGTTTGCTAAACCCAGCTTATCCTCCTTTTTAAACAATGTTACCATGTAAGCCTCCTGTCCCCCTGGTAGGAGGCATGTCTCAAGGAGACACTTTTTAATTGAGGCTAACATTGAGGGGCTAAATATTTGAAATATTTTATAGAACTCATAGGGAAACACATCTGGACCTGGGCTTTTCCTGATTGGTGCACCGCAAATGGTGAACCAGTGTTCATCTTATTTATTTGAGGCAAGCCGACCAGGGGATAGACATTATCAAAACTAAAAATATACTAAAAAACTAACGTAACTACTTGGTTCAAAAAAACGCCCTAATGAGCGGATAGAGTGAAACGCTTCAAAAACCAACCAACCAGGTGGGCAGCGGAAGCCGCTTATCCCTCCATGGCAGAAGGGGAGGGGGGGTCAGGGGGCTTGTCTTTGGCAGCCTCTTTGGCAGCAGCTTCTTCCTCCCATAGTAGAGTGCGTGTCACGGCTGTCAGTAATGGCGTTGGGGCATTTGCGGCATGGGGTTCATTATCTCTGATAATTGGGATTTCATGGAAATTGCCAGCTAGATAAATGGCACTAAGATATTCGGTTAAAGCTTTTTCAGCTTTGTTTTGGGCATCTGGGAGTTTAATGAACGTTGCAATGTTGGTTCTTGTTATTTTTGCTTTTAATTTTCTGTGCTATAGTTGCCACATTCTGGATAGCATCGTTTGCATTTTTGTAATACTGGTTCACCAATATTTTGCTTTTTGGAGTTAAGGTTGTGAGAATAACAGGAGGTGGAATTCCTCCTTTTAGTATTGCTACTGATTTAGTGAATGCTTTACGCAGGGGATGTGAATCTGGTGTTGCAGCAGATTAACTGCAAGCTGGTGTTCACAGCAAAACGATTCAGTGTTTGGCTGTGGGGTATAAAGTTGAGGGGGTATTTGGCATCCCATTTTGCATTAACAAATTGCTCGATTTGCAGAGATGGTTCTTCAATGAGCTTACCTGATTCGTCAATTTCACCCAATAATGCCCATGGGTTTTGGTTGAATTGTAATGGGGAATCAACGTATGGTTGAGGTTTGGTCAATTCATTTGAGGAAGCATAGGATCGAACTGGGATCCAATCTGATGCTTGATTGGAGGAATTGTCTATGGCATTGGGGTGAGGAGGAGGCTGATTGGTGGCTGCAGTTGCAGCTGCAGCAACAGGCTTTGGGGGTGGAGGAGGTAGGATTTTGCTCCATACCAGAAATTGTACAGGGTGGGCAGCAGATTGGAGGTCAACGGATGAGTCATCCGATCCACCTGAAGTGGTTGAGGAGGGGCACTTGCATTTCGAGTGGTCTAACTTGAAACATGATGGACAGATCGTCCGCCCACCCTCAACGTGGGCCCAAAACAGATGGTCAGGTGCTGAGGGAATAACGGTGTGTGGTGGAATTGCCACTGCAATTTTATTAAATTCAGGGCTTATCATGGCATATGCCCAAGGCCCAGCAAGTTGTGTGGCCCCATTTGGGACCAGAAATTGTAAGATGGGGTTGGAGCCATAGGCTGCTAAACCGTCCATCAGCTCCTGGTGGAGCACTTCAGGGGGAGGTGGGTGGGCAGGCCATCAAAATGGACCACCAAAGTGGTGTCCACTGGGAGCAGAGTCCAAGTTGTGGGGAGAGGGGTACCCTGGAATACCAGGGGCATAGTTGCTGCAGTGGCAGTGTCAGCTTTGCAGGTGAAGCTGAGGTCAAAATACCCCTTGTAGGGGAAGAAATCAATATAACCAGCGGGTGTCATCACCAACTATGCCATTTTGATAATGGCTTGGTCGTGGTATGGGAATTGTTTCCCATATTCAACCCTTAGGCCATAGCGCATGTTGCTCCAGGGGAGCACTAGGGGGCAGCGTGGTACCGCTTGGGTATGAGCAAGGTGGGCATCCAGGTCCTTGGGCGGAACGAATTGTCCCATAGGTTTGGAATGACTGGGTGAACCAGTCCTAGCGCGTTTTCCTGCTGGATGGAAAATGGCGGGGGGATAAGCCACTGCCCCACGCTGCAGCAGCTGGCGGAGAATCCAAGGACATTGAAGCGAAACTACTATGGGCAAATTTGATTTGTTTTATAAGTTTGTGTAATTTTTCTCAGAAAGTTATACCAAGCGGAAAGAGAGTATTTACCAGTGTTCATCTTGGGCTATTAAATTCTTAAGTTTTGGGTAACAGGAAATGGTGCAAATGTGTGCATCAGCTAAAAAATTCATTTATTTCTTTTCAGTTGACTGATTTGGCCCTGTACAACTTAATCTAATATTTTTGAACCTCTTTTGATAATTCTGCTGGTGTTTCTGTATTAGATTTCTCCAAGCGCCTTGTCTATGTACATGTCAAGTTTTGGCGTGTGACAGAAAATTGGCAGAAAAAATATGTGGAGCATTTTTGCCCCTAGTAATGTTTTTTGCTTTAAACTGTACACAGATGCAGTGTTTGTTGTCTGATCAGTGCATTAATCCATGCTGACACTTCAACCCATTTGTGGCCAAAGAAGGGTTGTACCCTGTCCTGGGGACATTATTTTCCAAGTGATCCACCTTCGTCAAGGCGCATTTGATGACTGCTGAGGCAGCCCTAGAGCGCCGCAACAAAATGTGGCATGCTTGGGAAATTGCGGCTTTTTTGAATTTTGATCAGGTTGATAGTGGTTTCTCACAGAAAGGAGCTGTGAACTCATGTGTCAATGTGGCGGCGTCCATCCATCTTGAGAATGCAGGTATCTTGAAATTGGCTGGGCGAAGTTTACTCCATTTAGGTGCCTGTTGCACCAGACTCAATAGAGTGAATGTCATTGAGACCATCCTATGGTCCAAGAATTCTATCTTCATCATTTCAAATTGTGGTATCTTGGAGCAAAAGTCCATTGGTTCCAGAATGAAGTTTATATGAGACATAGACATCAACTGTCCATTGTTTACATGTGGATGTGACATGTTGTGTAGTAATGGGGCCTTCTTGGGGGTGGCATTGAAGAGGCCCTAATTAGCTTTCATTACCCAAAATTCGATATGTCCCTATGGTAGATTATGTGCAGTTAGCCAAAAATCTGTGGTTGGGTTTTCCAACAATTTAGGTCGACGACCACAAAGGTTTTAAGTGGGAGAGGAAGGGAGGCCACGTCCAGGAAGAATTTCTGTCAAATTTGTTCACAGGTCGGGGCATATATGTTACTTTTTGTGTACACTTTGGATTAACCTAAAAAGGTCACGATGAGCACACATCCATCAAGATGTGTTGTTTTTTCTTAACATAAAATTGCAGTTCGCCCATATCATCACCACACAGTCTGGCGACCAAAAATGTTTGGGGGAGGACCATGGTTGCCCATGTGTCTTCAGCGTCCTGCGGACAGTGGGTTTCCTGGATTGCCAGGATGTCCACAGGTAAATAAATTTTTAGGAAGCTCAATTCTTTAGACTGGGACAGTGAGGCCTTGAGTCCAGTGATGTTCAGCGCCCTATTGTGAAGGTTACCCCATCACTTCTTAGGAGTGAGGGGAGGGCCCCTCAGGCCCTGCCGCTCCTTGCTGCCAAGCAAGCTCAGCCAACTGTCTTTGTCAGTGAGTGTTTGAGGCTGGTGTATCATTAGGTAAATAGTTATTCTCTTTAATAACTTCTTAAGTCGTTGTTTTATTGCCTGATTGGTTTTCTTCTTTGCAGGTTTTAGCGTTATTGAAAAAATGCAATGTATTGTCATGCTTGTCCATCATTTTTTCTCCAAAAACTCTGCAATATCCAGATTAAAAATCCACTTGCATTTTATGTGTATGAATCCAGCGGGTGTGTGTCATGCACTTATTGCAGGTTTGAGGGCTGGATCCCCCATTTGATTGTTTGGGCTTTTGTAATTCTGCTGAAGCAGAAAACTTGGCCTTGTCATCTTAGATCTGGGCATAGGGGATGGCGGTGGCTGCCATGGCCGCTGCCTTGGCCTATGCTCAGCATAGCTGTTTTGTTTTTTTTCCATCCTTGTGGGGACACAAGTTTCACCTGGATATAGCACCCCTGTTCACCCCATGAGAATGCTACATTCTAGTCTACTGTGGGCTCATTTTGCCCTTCCCCCATCGCTTCCAAAATAGCTTCATTTTGGGGTAATTCCTCTCTGGTGGGACAGGTGTGTATCATATGTCCAAACGCCTGACAATGAGAGTATATGGGCGATGAACTATCAACTGTTACTCAGAACGGCTGAGTCTGTTGTTTTTTGATGGTGAGTGTCACAGTGTGTGGGATCTGAGTTAGGTCCTCCGCTACTCCTGAGAACAGGGTGATCACTGCTATCACCTTACTTGTACTTAGTTCAGGCATCAGTAGAAGTTTTCCCTTTGAAGGATCTGATTTCCCCATAGATATGTAGTTCTGCTTTGAGATGACCCTTAATGACTTCATGCTTAGTGGTTGTGGAAAGAAAATAAATAGTCACAAATAATTGATTTGATTTTATCCATCATGTGCTCTTGGTCTTGACCACCCATTGACCCTCTGGGAGGTTGACCACCACGTGCACCTGTGCAGCTTCATTTGCTTCATTTGCTGTTTGAACCTGAGATCCACCCAATTGCTGGTCATTATGTGCGGTGCTACGTACACTACTTCTGGGAAGTGGATGTGTATGTCCCCATAAAACTTCTCTAAAATAGAAGCTGAAATAATGTCCAGGTAAACTCAGACTCCATGTTCCACTGTTGACAGTGGCTGTGAGTGAGGAGTTTTAAATACTAATTATACTTAGTTTGCCATTCCAAGATGCTTGGCGAAATATTCAACACAGTTTTCTTGTTTTTTTCCAATCCACTGGTGTTCCTGGGGCGTTTTTATACTTTAGGCGTTGTGAGCACCAAACCTGTGCCTTTTACCACATTCTCCCAGCCCTTAATCAGCAATAGTCGCGTACTCATATTCCCTTGCTGATTATCAAACTTCTCTATCTTGAATTAAATTAATTACAATTTCTGATTGTAATGGGCTCCTTGATGCAAATTACTGCTAACTATAAACAACGTTGATTGTAGAATAGTTGCATAATAAAATCAATAATAAAGTAAAATAAATAGGTGCCTTGGAATTGTTGAATTTACAACAAATAGCTCTTTATTAATTACCATCAATATAGAACATTTGATCAAGATAATAAAAGCATCATTGGTGTCAAGTTTTTGGATTCACTGAGGCGGAAGAGTGATAGTAATAAAATAAACAATTGATTGTCCATCACTTATGGGACAGCATAAAAGGATGTACATTAGTGCTTTAGTATTACAATGCAGGTTTACAAGAAAATTAATCGTATATTGATAGTAAGGTAAATTAAAATGATCTCTCACACAACAATTGGTAAAAGTTTTGTATGTGATGCAGCCAATAAAGATGGTAGTAAATTTAATACTATAAATTAACATCACCTCAGAGGCCAGACCAATCAAAACATCAATCTAGTTATTATTAAGTTATAATAATTATGTAAAAATCAGTTGTTCAGATGGTTAAAACAAATTACAACCATCCTTCTTCCAAGTATGGGTAAATCTGCTAATTATCATTTTATTTCTTATACTTCTTAATTTCAATTGTTAAATTATCCTTGAGCTCCAATTTTAGGGCTTTATACTTTTACATAGTCATGGGAAGCTGGTAATGTGTTTTTCTAACTGGAGCGTGGTTTATATGTGGTCTATATTAATTAATCTTCAAGAGTGTAATCATTTTGGTTGAAACATGGAATGAACAGCAGCAACTGGATTAGCCAATAGGAAGAGGTCATTTAAAGTTGTTTTGTCTGTAATCTACATAGGAACGGAGATACTTTTTGATACCTGAGTGCTCTTTCTACTTTTACGTCAGTCTGTGGTTGGAATCCATGATAGCTTTAATAAGAATAATAGGTCAGCAAAGCATTTCCAAAACTTAGAAGTATATAGAGACCTACTATATATATTTATATTTTAAAAGATAGGTATGGAGATCGTAAATTTATTTAATGAATAAATTTGCTATTTTTCTCTGCTAAAAGGCACCCAGAACATATGAAAACATTTCTGTCTTGGTTACCCTATCAACGAATAACCATAATATAGTGTATTATCCCTCAAGAGTAGGTCAATTATTAAATATATATATATATGATTTTCATACACTAAATAAATAGGCAGTAGTTAAAGTTTATAAAAGTTTTCGAGTATCTAGCTTTTCCTTGAGCATCGCTAGCATATCTATATGTAGTAATTCACATCCTTTGTCATCGCTGACCACCAATAATTAGCTTGTGCACGTTTAAACCTTTTCTTTGATCCTTCATTCCCTGAGGTTGGATTATCTTGGAAGCTCTTGATTACTATTAAATTTATTTTTTCTATATGGGACTTATAGAGCATGGTGCAGGTATATTATTTGGTCTTTGATTATCTTTGCGTTTGAGAAGTCTCATAATATAATCTATTTTTTGTTAGCCAGTGTCCTCCTTTTTGATTCTTTTACCTGGCTTTCCAAATAAGAGTCTAAAATTCTGCATGGCTAAGAACGATACTAAGATAAGTCTGGTCAATCACAGGTCTGGGTTGTATCCAAGTTTTCAGATTCATTTTCACCGCTATTTTATCCTGATTTTGGGAAAACCATAATCAATTGTCAGTTTCTTCAAAGGCTAAAAATTATGAGATATATTATCTACACTGTTCTTCCTGATGTGAAATCTCTTCGCTAGGCACTATGCACTTTAGAAGTAGTTATAGGCATAACAAAGTAATAGAAACTTATCTCTTCTATTAAAAGAGTGAACGTTAAAACATTTAGGAGGTCGCGGTCTCAGTATGGGTATCAACCTTCAAGATAGGCAAGATCTTCATAGAGGCTTGAAGAAGCCAAAGTCTTTGGTCATGAAGAATAGGCCCCTTTGTCACTCCTGGAGGATTCAGCATCACTTTTATCTTTGATTCCTTTGGGACAATGGTCCATTCCAAGGTTTTGTCATTTGCATCTTCTTGAGTTTAAAGGGAAGTTCTTATAAAGTTTGATCCTTGTTTAGACTGACTAGATTTTGGCATTTTCTTACATCATCTCCCTCAATATCTTTCATGGGAGGAACATAGCTTTGTAGAAATCCTTCATTGACCAATTACTGATTGTACCAATTTTAATTGAGGAATGGGAGTAAAACAGCCCTCAGCGGTATATCCCCTATAGGGTATATGCCATAACAAGTCTAACTTATGTGCTCTTCCTCCTGGTAAATGATGATAAAACAATATTATGTCTCTCAGTTGATATTTGGCATAAGAGGCTTCGTGGCATTGGCCTGTTTCGCCTCCCTTTGGGTAAAGGTCTTAATGGATCTAAGAATTAGGACTTGTAACTTTTATAATTACTTCCCTAGCCATCTCATGGTTAAGTCTTAAGTTTCTGGAGCGGTCTATAAGATAGGATGAACACGCAATATGGTAAATATTACCTTGAATATACAGAGCTTTAAATGGAGACATCTGAAGGTTTTGATAATAGCTCACTTGGCAATCCATCAGAGCCCCTGTAAGGAACTCATTCCATTTACCCATGTCATCTTTACCATTTTTCGTAGTATGAAAATGTAAGCCATTACCTTGTTCATAGCCCTATTAGTTGCCAGATTATAGGGAAAGTAAAAACCTGATATAATTTCATCGGCAAATTGATTCCAGTCACAACTTGTGATGTGAAATTTGTCCTGTTTTTATACAGTAGGAATTTTGGGATACCATTCCTGGTGAAGATGTGTTTTAACAAAATTGAGTTGATAGCTTTATCCATGACAGAGATTAATAGATGGCTTTAACCCAATTTGTTAAATGGTAGTTGTAAAGATAATGTATGTGTACATATAAATCTGTAGGTATATGGATACAATTACATCTATACTGATATTGGCGAAGGGAGAAGCTGATCCAACGGCATGGTGTTGGAAAATAGGAATCATAAGCCCTTGTTAGCAAATCTGAGACATAAGTTAAGGACATAATGAATGGAATCAATCATTTTTTCCCAGTACCATTGATCCTTAAGCCCTTATTAGGCTATTATCATGACGCCAGACCTACAATCATATGTTCTTCCATAATAATAGTAGTTCTTGCTAACTGATGGATAAAGGGGAGCTATGCTGAACCTAAATTATTATAGAGTTGTCCATTATTAATTCAGGTATGTACTGTCAATTGCTTACACTCTTGAATTTCCAGAGTCCCATGATTCAATGCTTCTGTTCAACCTATAAATTCATATATATGATCTTTTAAGATGCGTATAAGGTTAGTATTGGCAAATAAGATAGTCCATCAGCATCTTGATGAATAGCACCCATACGATGAACAATTGAGAAGTCACAACCTTGTATTTTAAGGCCAGCACGCGAGCCAGACATCTGAGTCCTTCATCTGTGGTAACTATTATAGTGATTCATGGTTGATTATATTTTGAAATTCTTGCCATAGAGGTAGGTATAGAACTGCTTGATAGCCAAAAGCACCACCAAGCACTCCCTACCAGTGACGCTATAATTTCTCTCTTTCTTGGTTAAGGTTTTAATGAAGTAGGCTATGGTGTGGTCAACTTAATTAGAATCAAGTTGTTCCAGGATAAATCCAACCATGATGTTTCTAGTATCCGCAAACAAAAGAAGGGATTGTCAAACTCAGTGTGGACTAGTATTAGAGCATTAATTAGAGCATCTTTCAAAGAGTTGAAAGGTTGCTCTAATTATTTAAGTGGAATGGGCCTCCTTATGGGGTTTATAGATGAGGGGTTCATCAAGTTTAGCAAAATGAGAAATTAATTGTCAGTTGTGAGATTATCCTCACTAAGACTTGCTCATCCTTCAAGCTTTGAGGCTGAGACGTCTTTTAGATGGTGTTTATTATTGGGTAAAAAATAGATATCTCGCAAGTAAATTTATGGCCAAGGAGCTCAATCTCACTCTGAAAGAAACTGCCTTTGGCTGGCTTCAATTTGAGGGATGCAGCTCAAATTTTGATAAAAGACCGCTCAAAATGCTTTAAGGCTTTTTGAAAATTTAAGAGAATGATACAAAATCGTCAAAGTATAGAAATATACAGTGTATTTTCAGATTTTAATGCATATCATCCATTACTCGCTGAAAAGTCACAGGAGCGTTGCACAATCCCTAGGGCATGCGGGTAGACTCAAACAGGACTATGCTGGAAATGAGCACATATTTCTCCATGTCTATAGCAGTCAACTCTAATTACCAGTATCCACTAGCAAGAACCATTTTCTGAAGTAATTAATACTTGGCTAACAGGCAAGAGGATCATTGATTCAAGGCCAAAGCAGTTGTTTTTCACATTATTTCTTTTAAATTTTCATATTTTCAATAAACTCAATGGCTGCTATTATTATTGTGGATCATTAACAGGGAAGAAACTCTAGGACTATTAGAGATCTTTAGGAGGCCAACATCCCGAAGTTGGAACTTTTCTTTCTCGTTGCAAACACTTTTGCAACCCATTCAATTCAAGACTAAATCTAGTTTGATAATCTCATATAGGAGATTAGTATGCGCCCATGTCAGGGAGCAGTTGGGCAAGCAAGGCATGAGGAGCAGGCGGAAGGCCCGCGGCCTCTAATGTTCAAAAACGCCCCGGAGAATCTGGCGGAGTAGAAAAAATTCTAAAAAAACTGGCGGTCACAATTTCCCCAGAGATGCTCACATGGCAAGCACGATGCAACCAGATCATCAATACGCCACACTCCCAGCCACTTTTGTTGGTGGAATTTGGAGTCTGTGTGTATCTGGACATCAAAAAATGGCCTTATGGGAAAAATTTTGTGAAGATGTACACAAAATTTTCCTGACCGCAGTGTACATTGCACCACACTCCATGTCGCGCGGTTGGCTGGACCTAGGTTTCAAAAGCAAAATAGCAGCAGATGAGCTGCAGCGGTGCGCATAGTGGTTGACCTCCCCGAAGGGCAATGGGTTGTCAAAACCAAATGCACCAGATGGAAAAAATCAAACCAAATTTTCCTCACATTTGACTTTTTGCCTACTACGGTAAAACGTGACATTTTGGAGCAACACCTGAAAGATGGTCTCGCCATATATGGCAAAATACAATCTTTTGAAATGCAACGTTTCACGCTGATGCCACACCTGTGCACCGGCAAAGCCATCGCAGTTCTGATCCCAACTGAGGAGATCACGAAGGACCTAACCCAGATCCCGCACTCCACTTTTATTGACATTGCAGGGCACACCACCCACCTATTCCAGGTAACCGTGGACAGCGCGCCCCCATTTGCACCCACTGTGATGCGTTTGGCCATAAGGCGCACGCATGCCCCATCAAAGAGGGCGTCACATTCCAAGAGCACCCCTCGGCGGCCATGGCCAGCGGAGAGGCGCACTACAAACCAACTGCAAGCACCAAGGAGGCTTTCCTGTGGGGAGCACAAGGCTGCTACCTATTGGTAAAGCCCATCTCCCCGCAGGAGCAGAAGAAGGCTAAGCAGGCCCATAGGGCCGCGGCCAAGGCCATCACCACCATACCACACTCACAATGCCAGGAGGACATGGAGACCTTTGCGGCGGAAGCAACTCAGGAATCCATCACCCAATCAGATTGGGAGGCCCATGCTGAGTGGGCCACTCAATCCGAGGATCCAATGGGAAATTTGATCTCACCCAATCGCTGCACCCAAGCTCCAGTCAAAACTGACTTGGAACCTATCCCAACCAAAAAAATTTTTTTGCCCCACTCTACGGTGCACCAAACATATCCGCACTGCAAAAAATTCGTCCGACATCAGGAAAACAAAAAGCGAAGGCCAAAGCTAATGCAACTCTTTCCACAAAAACTAACAAAAACCCCGATAGCGTTGCTGCTAACACCTGCGCTGCTGTGAAAGCCTGTGGGGACCTTGATGAGGCTGGTGGGCCTGGGGGCCCACCCCCTCGCACCTAAGGTGCAATGGGGGAAACCTATACTCTAGGGACGCTGAATATTGCTGGACTCAAGGCCTCCCCATCCCGGGCTAGGAAACTGAGTTTTTTACAAAACAATTTACCCATGGATATCCTGGCCATCCAGGAGTCCCACTGTCCACGAGGTTCTGAGGAAGCTTAAAAACAATGCTCCTACCATCCCTATCCTTTTGGTCGAAGCACTGTGGGGTGCTAATTTGGAAAAAAAAAATTTCAAATTCACATCCTCAGAAACATTCCTAAATGGCTGAGTGCTCGTTGTCACCTTCTCATGGGCCAACGTTGCGCACACAATCGTCAACATTTACACCCCAAACGGTGCACATGAGCATCAGGAATTTTTCTCGTCAGTCAAATCCCTCCCACTACCCCCCAATTCTTTCCTAGTTGTCGACATGAACTGTTGACTAACCTCACCAACGGACTGGTGGCCACCCTCACCCCATGCCCCACAGGGTCATGTAGAACTACGCGTTCTAAAAGCCACCCTTGGGTTAATGGATGCACTGCCGTGACATGCCCCACTGCTCAAAAACATGATGCATCCCCACGTCCACAACAGCCAATTAAGGTCCATGACCCGCATCAACCTTATTCTAATGCCAGCGAAATTCCAACCCCACATCTCCCACTTCAAAACAACGAAAATAGAATTCTCTGACCACTGACTGGTCTCAATAGCATACCACTTACCCATCACAGTTGCAAAGGCCCCACATTGGTGCAAAATCCGCCCCCCGAGCTCGCATCGCCAGGATTTTCCACATGGTTGAAGAGGCAGCTTTGGCGAAATTGTTTGTTGCACCATTTTGCATGGACCCCATTTCCACATGGGCAACTTTCAAAGAAGACACCATCTGCCACTATCGCCATCTCTCCTCCAGACACTCACGAGCCACATTGGCGGTAATCTCGTGTGCGCTGGCAGAATTGGCCCACTTGGAGTCCAACATTCCAGCCACAGGATATAGCCCTGCATGGGGCCAGAAGTGGGCGGAGGCAGCCGCCCACCTCAACGCACTAGAAAGGCAACATAAACATCAGGTTTGTGTCCAATACAGGGCCACACGCATCACTAAAGGTGACAAGTGCACTGCATACTTCTTTAAAAAAATTTTGCACCACGCCAGAGCGTGGCCTGCACACAGGTGCAAAGATTGGATAATTCCATTGTGGACACACCGGCTGAAGTGGCAATCGAAATGCAAAGATATTACTCTGAGTTATACCGAGCTGAACCAATTCAGCCAGCCGAAAAGGCGGAATTTCTTGACCAAGCTCATATCTGCACCATTTTCCAATACCCGGAAATAATGAATTTAATTACTCCAAACGAATTATGGACAGCCATTCGCGGTGCGCCAAACCAAAAATGCCCAGGCCCAGATGGCATTCCATATGAGTTCTACAAAAAATATTTTACATATATATCCCCATTGCTGCTAGCCTCACTCAACCAAAGCCTGTTGGAAACGCGCCTCCTACCAGGAGGACATGAGGCCTTTACTGTCACACTCTTCAAGAAAGGGGATAGGCTTGACTTAGACAACTGGCACCCCATTTCTCTAACAAACACAGACACCAAAATTTTAACCAAAATCATGGCTAACCGTTTAGGGACTGTAGCATCTGCCACCATCTCCCCAGAACAATTTGGTTTCATCCCCAGAAGGTCAATTTGGAATAACGTGCACTCTGTGGCTAATGTGTGTCAGTCCACAGCCTCTGGAGCACTTGTATTCTTGGACCAACAAAAGGCCTATGATAGAGTAAACTGGGAATACCTTAGGGCCTGCCTCCATCAATTCCGCCTACCCCCCGCTTCATAAACTGGGTGATGCTGCTCACGGAATCTGCGACAATTGCAGTGCGTGGCCCAGGCTTCCTAATGGAAGTAGTCCACCCTCAAAGGGGCCTGTGACAAGGGGACCCCCTCAGCCCACTCTTATACAACTTCAGCCTTGACCTACTACTGCGAAATGTGAATGCCCACCTCACTGGGGTCCATGTGCCAGGCCAAACCCCAGTCAAGATGATGGCATTTGCAGATGATTGCGTGGTGGGGGTGTCTAATAACAAAGATGCATGCGCGCTTGAAGCCCTCATCCAGGAATATTCCCGGGTAAGCAACGCGGCACTGAACGCCTCCAAAACTAAAATCATCCTCCTTAGTCAGTTTCAGAACTGCTGGGCCCCAGCAAGTAGTTCCCAATCTGGCCATCTGCTCGCCCACGTCCACGCCTTACTAACTCAACACACACTGCTCCACTGGTGCTCCCCTTTGTGCTACGTCCTACCATAGGACTGGTACGCCATCTGGGCGTGTGGATGGAGGCAGGCGGATATGCATCAGCAGTAATGGAGTGCCATATACTGGACAACGTGACGAAGCGAATTGCCTCTCTCAGAGCCCACCCTACTACCCTCACTTGCAGGGTTGTTCTTGCCAACTTTATGCTCCTATCCAAAGTCTGGTTCGGAGCCCACGCCATCCCCTTCTCCCCAAGCTTCTACAAATCCCTGTATGCTTTGCTGCAAGGATGGCTTTGGTCAGGCCGCCCTCCACCAGTATGGCTAAAGGTCATGTTTGGCCCTCATCAAGGTGGCATGGGCCTGCTTGACTTCAAAGCCCATGCTGCCAAGATCCTGGGCACCTGGATCGCGGCTGTCACCGCTCCTACACTCCCATCCCAACACTGGTCTCGCGCGGCCTGCTCCAACTTCTCCTGAGCCTTGGGCCTCAACAATCCATCAAACCACCACTCCCTGATGATATACCTCGCATCACACACATCGGCCACAGGTCCTCACGGGACGAAAACCCACTACAAATGAATCCTACTCTCCATGCTGAGCGCAGAGTGGAGAATTTGTATTAGTGGACATACAACCCAAAGAGGCCGCCCCTCTCCTCAGTTCACACAAGAGGTACAGGGGCTACCCATCCATGATGGCGTGATCCCCATTCGACCCCAAGTCCTATCCAGGGTGGACTACCTGGACATGATGGACATCCCTTATTCCACTGAGACCCAAAAGACTATCTGGAAATACGCACACCATCCTCTGTTGCAGCCTCAAGTCCGCTCCCATGTGTGGCGCTGCCTGAGGCGGGTGTATCATACAGCTGAGCGCTCTAACGCTTTACACTCATCCTGTGTCGTGTGTGGCCAGTATGGAACGCTGTTCCACCGCCTGGAGAAGTGCCCCACCTCTAAAGTGATATGGCGCGAAGTCCAACGTCTGCTAGGCCAGGATCAAACGCATCCCTTCAGTCTGTCAAGAGATATGTTTGCTTCATCAATGGCCTCCCCCTCCCACCCTCCCTCCGTGCTCTGGTGGTTGCAATCGCCATGTAGACTATCCACACGATTGTCTTGGATGCCATCGCTGGCTCCATCCCCACCCTCCCAGAAGCTGTCCACAGATTCCGGTCTCATTTGGTGGACCACTTTCAAGCGTGGATGTTTGGATATCTCCCACCACGTCACTGACAGCTGGTCTCCTCCTGGTTCCCAGTCCGGTTCATCAAATCAGACCCCTTCCTCCACACGTGCTCAATAGTGGGTACAGCCCCTTCACACGTTCCCTCCCCCTCCCCATAAGTGGCGTTCCCGCTGGCAACAAGAGATAGCATCGCTTCTCTGGGGTGCCCCCCTGGTACTAAGTTTTGTCTCTTCTGAGTCATATTCGGAAGTGTCCGTCCCATGGTCAGCCTTCCCAGCAATAAATTTAAACATCCCGAAGTTGTTTCAGTTCCAGAATGAATTGGGCCTCTTTGATCTTGGACTTCCAATAAGGCTGAGCCCAAATGAGCTGACAATCTCCATTATGGATTCGTTCTGAAACCTTTAATTAATAAAAAACATCAAGTACTTTTAAAAGATATCAACATACCCTTAAAATATCTAATTGTCCATTTGCTTTTAGTCACTAGTTTAGGTGTCAACAAACTTAACATATACTCGACAATGATTAAAACCTCCTAACTTATAGATTGGCTAACAACCCACAGGTGGAAGCAAAGTTAACATGTTGTTTAGTAAGGTATAAATATATGCAATTGGGTGTTCCAAGTAATTATTTAGGACTGATCATTGTGATTTGCTATCAGGACATTAATAGTCCCATGATATGCATGATCAAGAATGCTAGGCAGGCCAAGGGTTCCCAAATATATGGATTGGATTCTCCATACATCTACAAAAGATGTGCAAGGTGCATAATTAATTTGATTCCTGTTTCCATAAACTCAAGTTTTGAGAGGTATAATCGTCTTATTAGTGGAAAGATGGGCATTCCTTCAGTAACATCTAACATAAGGCGAGCAAGAGTACCTTAGGGCCATCACTCAAAATTCCAGCCTCTCAAGGGCCTTAGGATGTCCTAGCATGCAGCTCTGAGACTCCCTTCTTCTTTTCTCATTAGGTAAATCTTTAGAAATAAGCAAAACACGTTATCCAAAATGGAAAATACATGTCAATGTAGCTAATTTGAGCATTAAAATCAACCAGGAATTGGGTTCCAACTAGCAGGTCATAGGTTTCGTTGTGCAAGGTTATAGTAGGAGTTGGCACTACTAAGGACCCAATCTGTATAAGCGAGGATAAGTAAACTCTAAGAGATTGAGTGCAGGTAAGACAGGTAGTCCAATATCTGAGAGAATTATTACAATTAGGAGCTACCTTGATTAGCTTCATCAAACGGAAGTTGATGACACTGACAGGGGAGCCATTGCTGGTAATGGCTATTACTTTCACTTTTTGTATTAACAACTCCACTTGGATGACTTCTGTTCCAAAATGAGGTATGGAATATATGGAATACACAACAGATAATAAGAATAATAATCTTTATTCCTAGTAAGTCTGTCAGGGGAATCAGGGAAGTGAGAGCAGACGAAATGAAACATTCATAAGGAAAATCATGAACATATTGTTGAGGCGCAGGTTTATCAGCTTAGGTAGGCTTGCGCCCTAGTCTGACGCCTCTTTTACCACATCAAATGATTTCTTTTTCCAATACTGGTTCTCCTGGTGGTTGTAGAGACTAAAGTAAGGACAGGGATCAATTTTTAAATTAAATTTTGATTTTGGCTTAAATCATAGATGTGAGGTTTTGATCCCTTGTTTGATGAGGTGTGGCAATTCTCTGTTTCATGCATTTCCATGGCCTCTTTTATTAAAAAGTCTGTTGGTAATCTTTCTTAGTTTCTTGGAAATGGAGACAAGTTTTTGCTTTGAACGGAGAAAGCAGACACCATATCTGCAATCACGTCATCCAAAGTGATCCATTCACAAAAGGATAAGGCCTGAGCCTCAAACTAGGAACAGTTAGAAAAGTCATTGTAGTAACCTCACTTTTTCTGTTTTAAATGATAAAATCCCGCTTGCAGTTAGATAGAGTTTAATCACTCCATAACTCTTTAATGAGGGATTCCCAATCTGCTTTCAAGAGGTGCATTCTTTATAGTAGGGAATTATGATCTCATGTGCACTTCAGTTAAGGCAGACTTAGATGCGGTGCATCTTTCTCCAGTTCATTGGTAAATCCATAGCACCCCCTTAGACTAAAAGGAAATTTCTGATGCTATCCATGATCTACATACTTATCATTAAAAGTGAACTTAAAAGTGGTAACTGGCTCAGATATGATAAAAATTGTGGGCTTCGAAGGTCTTCCAATTTCTAAAGGTTAAAGTCTCAAAAGGATCTGCCTATTAAAATTGGTAAAAAGCCGCTGGAGGATACTGAGATCATCTTGTGATTCATGACCCAAGTCTTACATTTGGTTAGTAAAGCTTCATAGATGAAAAGTCGTATCCATTGATTCTCAACAGTTATTTTGACTAACCATCATAGAGCCACTTGTTTTTGGGCTTACAAGCTCAGAATTTGAGAAGTGAGCATAAAAATTGTCCTCCATGGTGGCTTGAATAATCTTTTGTCTTTCTGCATATTAGAACAAGATTGGTAAGGGTAAGAATCTTATCATGGAGAGCAGTTAAGTTAGTTTATAATTGAGGTAGTTTTCTTTAACAATTGTACAGCCTCCACAAACTACTCCCCATAATTGCCGCTCCAATCTGACAATGCATTCATCATGGTTTGTATATTGGGTGCATGGCTTGGATGATCTCCAGAAGTCCCAGTGGACCATCATTACCTTTAGGGCCCTCCTTAGCCTCTTGGGCCTTCAGGGCCTTATGGAACTTCAGGATCAATTGTGTTATAGGCCTCATGTGTGACAAAAATTTATGTAGTGTTTAATTGTAGATATATCACTAAGATAGCGAATCTTTCATATCAAATATTCAATCTGGGCTTTATCAACTGCCATCTAAAATGGTGTCAATAGATCATTCACGATTTAGTCAAATCATTGCTTATTGGCAAAGTAGCATTAACGAGTTACTGGGAAACTTCAACATGAAGTTATCTACCAGTTTATTATAAAGTTTGATAAAACGCATTTTTCAGCTCAGTAATCTCTCTTTGGTTGTCAATAATAGACTTTCGAATTCCCAATAAATTTTAGAGGATTTTCATATAGGTCAAGGAGCTAAGTGTAAAGTTTGTGGCCGATAAAGATTGTCTTTGAATCTCCATGTGATGAAGCTCTAACAGTTGGTGTGATGATGAAGAGCTGGGTGAACAAAAATCCAGAGATAAGCCTTGGGTTAAGTGACTCTCAATGCCATGCTTGAAAGGATTTCTATGGTATATATATTTTTAGTACTAGTGGTGCCCAACCCAAAAGGGGGAGCTGCCACGCATCTTTATTTGCAAATGGGCCAAACAAAGGGATTAAAATGAATTAAAAAGTTCTATTATAGCCCCTAGGTTATCAGCCTAAGAAGCCATATCAGATGGCGAGGAGGCTTTGGGGAAACTTTTGTCTAGCGCCTGCTTTAGCTGGTGGTCCATGGTGGACAGCATTGGGGTGGGAGCATCAGCGACATGGGGCATGAGAAGGTATAGTTTGGGGTTTTCTTTGTTAATGAGGCCAGCAGTGTCCATCGCCTCAACATATTGAGCAAGTTGATGCTCAGCAAAAATGATGTGAGCTGGCACACAAGTAAATTACTTGATGCGGCGGCAGGTTTTTGGATAATTGAGTTCAAAAAGAGAATTTTTTGCTGCATCAATGTAAGCACAGACCGCACCAAAAGCAAGCTCCTCAATTTTGTATTTCGCATCTTCCTCAAAATCACAAGGAAAATTGGTGATAGGAATACCTTGAACAAGCGGCTCCATTGCCCCATGGAGTTTCTGGTGAAGTAGGGTTTTGGCTGGGGCAGCTGAAGCCGCAACTGCCATTTCATTAATATTTTTATAAATGGGAAACCCATTTTTTGGACAAAAACGGTAGGAATGCAATTTGGGAGGATCAATGAAGAGCTCCTCCAAAGCAAAATCAGGTTTCATGAGGCACAGCCGTTTGTCCTCATTAATCCATTTAAGAGCCTTGAATGGATTGGATTTGTCCAGCGCTGGGCCAGCCACAGGAATTGGGGCTGTGACTGGAGATGATTGGTCATGTGCTGTTGACCATGGCAGCTCAGCTGAAACTGGTTCAGCCATCAACTCAGAATTTTGTAATCTGGTCAAATTTTTAAAAATTTTAAATATTGTAAGTTCTGATTGGCTGCCGCTTTGGAAGCAGCACCAGAATTCCCTGACATTGGGGGTGAAGGGATTGAGCTCCATTCAAAAAATTGGGGCAAGGCAGCCGCCAGGGTGGCGCCCTAGGCCCTGAGCAGTGGACATGGTGGAAGTGGCAACTGTGGGGCACTTGCACTTCGAGTGGTCAAGCTCAAAGCACAAGGGACAAATGGTGCAGCCATTTTGGATGTGTGCCCAGAATGGGTAATCAGGGGCGGATCTGATAGTGTGGGGGGAATTATGAGGTGAGAGTCACAATGAAATTGGCAGATCATTGCAAAGGTGTGAGGCCCTGCCAACTAATCCGCCCCATTGGGAACCACAAACTGCAACATGGGGTCTGCGCCATAAATAGCCAAACCCTCCATGAGCTCATGGCGGAGGTGTTTGGAGGAAAGGAAAGAGGGCAATTCAGCGAACTGGACTGCCAAAGTGGCCTCATTTGGGAGCCAGGTGTGAACAGTGGGCAAAGGATTTTTTTAAAATTTAATTGCAGCTTGGCTGCTGCTGCTGCATCAGCTTCAGAGCGGAAGCTGAGGTCAAAGTACTCCTTAAAGGGGCAGAAGTCAATATAGCTGGCGGGTTTGAAAACTGCTGTGGCCATCTCAATGATGGTTGCACTTGCGTATGAGAAGAGATTCCCATATTTAACCCGGAGGCTGAAACACAAATTGCTATTTGGGAGCACCAAAGGGCTCCAGAGCACCACCTGAGAGCTGGTGAGGTGGTGGGCCAAGTCCCAAGGGGGACATAACGCCTGGTAGCATTGGAAACGCTAGCAGAGTCAGCCTGGGCGCGCTTTAGCGGCAGCCAAAAGATGCCAGATGGTGGTGCACCACCACCCCAAGCTGGGGCAGTAGGCATCAATTGCATCAAATTTTTATTTATTGCGAGGAAAGCTGACCATGGGACGGACACTTCCAAATTTGACCCAAAAAAACAAAACTTAGTAACAGGGAAGGCACCCCAGAGAAGCGATGCTATCTCTTGTTGCCAGTGGGAACGCCACTATGAGGAGGGGAGGGAACGTGTGAAGGGTCCATAGCCACAATTGAACACGTTTGGAGGAAAGGGTCTGATTTGATGAACCAAACTGGGAACCAGGAGGATACCAGCTGTCAGCGACACGGTGGGAGGTATCCAAACATCCACGCCTGAAAGTGGTCCACAAAATGAGACCAGAATCTCTGGACGGCTTCTGAGAGGGTGGGGGTGGAGCCTGCGATGGCATCCAAGACAATCGTATGGATAGTCCACATGGCGATTGCAACCACCAGAGCATGGAGGGAGGGTGGAAGGGGGAGGCCATTGATAAATCAAACATATCTCTTGACAGACTGAAGGGATGTGTTTGATCCTGGCAAAGCAGACGTTGAACTTCGCGCCATATCACTTTAGAGGTAGGACACTTCTTCATGCGGTGGAACAGCTTTCCATACTGGCCACACACGATGCAGGATGAGTATAAAGCGTTAGAACGCTCAGCTGTATGGTACACCGGCCTCAGGCAGCGCCACACATGGGAAGGGATTTGAGGCTGCAACAGAGGATGGTGTGCATATTTCCAAATAGTCTTCTGAGTCTCAATGGAGTAAGGATGTCCATCATGTCCAGGTAGTCCACCCTGGATAGGAGTTGGGGCCGTGTGGGGATAACGCCATCTTGAATGGGTAACCCCTGTACCTCTTGTGTGAACTGAGGAGAGGGGCGGCCTCTCTGGGCTGTGTGTCCGCTAATATAAATTTTTTACTCAGCGCTCCGCATGGAGAGGAGCATTCGTTTGTAGTGGGTTTTAGTACTATGAGGACTGTGGCCGATGTGTGTGATGCGAGGTATTTCATCAGGGAGTAGGGGTTCGATGGATTGTTAAGGCCCAAGGCGCGGGAGAAGTTGGAGCGGGCCGCGCGGGACCAGTGTTGGGAGGGGAGCATAGGGGCGGTGATGGCCGCAATCCAGTTGCCCAAGATTTTGGCAGCATGGGCTTTGAAGCCAAGCAGGACCATACCACCACGATGATGAGGGCCAAACATGGCCTCTAGCCGTACTGGTGGTGGGCGGCCTGACCAAAGCCATCCTTGCAGAAGGGCATACAAGGATTTGAAAAAGCCTGGGGAAAAGGGGATGGCGTGGGCTCCAAACCAGACTTTGGAGAGGAGCATAGAGTTGGCTAAAACAATCCTGCCAGTAAGGGAAGTAGGGTGGGCTCTGAGGGAGGCGATGCGCTTCATCACGTTGTCTAGAATATGACTTTCTATTACTGCTGATGCGTACCCGCCTGCCTCCACCCACACGCCCAGATGGCGGACAGGCACTATGGTAGGGCGTGGCACGAAGGGGAGCACTAGTGGAGCAGTGTGGGGTGAGTAGGGAGGGGAGCAATGTGCGAGCAGATGGGCCGGGCTGGGCACTGGTCGCTGGGGCCCAGCAGGTTTGATACTGACCAAGGAGGATGATTTCAGTTTTGGAAGCGTTCAGTGCAACATTACTTACCCGGGAATACTCCTGGATGAGAGCTTCAAGCGCGCGTGCATCTTTGTTATTAGACACCCCAACCACACAGCCGTCTGCAAACGCCATCATCTTGACTGGGGCTTGTCCTGGTACATGGACCCCAGTGAGGTGGGCATTCACATTTTGAAGTAGTGGGTCAAGGCTGAAGTTGTATAAGAGTGAGCTAAGGGGGTCCCATTGTCATAAGCCCCTTTGAGGGCGGACTACTTCCTTTAGGAAGCCAGGGCCACGTACTGCCATTGTTGCAGATTCCGTGAGCAGCATTACCCAGTTGATGAAGCGAGGGGGTAAGCGGAATTGATGGAGGCAGGCCCTGAGGTATTCCCAGTTTACTCTATCATAGGCCTTCTGTTGGTTCAAGAATACAAGTGCCCCAGAGGCTGTGGACTGGCATGCATTAGCCACATAGTGCACTTTGTCCCAAATCGACCTTCTGGGTATGAAACTGAATTTTTCTGGGGAGATGGTGGCAGATGCTACAATCTCTAAACGGTTAGCCATGATTTTAGTTATAATTTTTGTATCCTTGTTAGTTAAAGAAATGGGGCGCCAGTTGGCTAAGTCTAGCTTCTCCCTTTTCTTGAAGAGTGTTACGGTGAAGGCCTCTTGTCCTCCTGGTAGGAGGCGATGTTTTCAGAAGGCTCTGGTTAATGGAGGCAAGCAGCAGTGGGGATATATATTTGAAGTACTTTTTGTAGAATTCATATGGAATGCCATCTGGCCTGGGCATTTCCAATTTGGTGCACCGCGGATGGCTGTCCAGAGTTCATTTGGAGTAATCAAATTAATTAATTCTGGGTATTGGGAAATGGTGCAGATGTGGGTTCAGTAAATAAATTTCGCCACTTCAGCCAGCTGAATTGGATTGGATTGGTATAACTCGTAGTAATACTTTTGTATTTTGATTGCCACTTCAGCTGGTGTATCTGCGACGGAATCATCCAATCTCCACACCTGTGTGCAGGCCACTTTCTGGCGTGGTGCGAAGAGTTTTATTAAAAAAATATGCGGTGCACTTGTCACCCTCTGTAATGCACTTGGCCCTGTACTGAATACAAACCTGATGTTTGTGTTGCCTTTTGAGCGCGTTGAGGTGGGCGGCTGCCTCTGCCCACTTCCAGCCCCATGCAGGGCTGTAGCCTGTGGCTGGGATGTTGGACTCAGGTGCGCCAACTCTGCCAGAGCGCGCTAAATGATGGCTGATGTGGCTCATGATCATCGGGAGGAGAGTCGGCGAGAGTGGCAGATGGTATCCTCTTTGAAGGCTGACCATGTGGAAATTGGGTCCGCGCAAAATGGTGTAACAAACTCTTTTGCCAAAGTTGCTGATTCCACCCAAGTGGAAAATCCTGGCGACACAAGTTTAGGAGGGTGGAGTTTGTACCAATGTGGGGCCTTAGCCACTGTGACAGGTAATTGGTAGGTTATCAAGACCAGCCGGTGGTCAGAGAATTCAATTTTTGTTGTTTGGAAGTGGGAAATGTGAGATTGAACTTTCGCCGGTGTGAGGATAAGGTCGATGTGGGTCATGGACCTTAATTGGCCAATGTGGACATGGGGGCGCATCATGTTTTTGAGCAGCAGGGCTTGCCGCAGCAGCGCATCTATTAACCCAAGGGTGGCCTTTAGAACGCGAAGTTCTACGTGACCCTGGGGGGCGTGGGAGGAGGAAGGTTAATGGTCCATGGGTGTGTTTAGCCAACAGTTCATGTCGCTGACTATGAAAGGGTCTGGGGGTAACGGGAGGGATTTGACCAACAAGAAAAATTCCCAACGCTCTTGTGCACAGGTTGGGGCATAGATGTTGATGATAGCATGAGCCACGTTGGCCCACGAGAAAGTGACAATGAGGACTCAGCCATTGAGGAAGGATTCCAATGATAAAAATAAAAAAAAATTGTTTTTCAAACTATCACCCCACAGTGCTCTGACCAAAAGGATAGGGAAGGGAGGAGCATGGTTTTCCAAGCATCCTCAGAACCTTGTGGACAGTGGGACTCCTGGATGGCCAGGATATCCATGGGTAAATTTTTTTGTAAAAAACTCAGTTTCCTAGCCCAGGAGGGCGAGGCCTTTAGTCCAGCAATATTCAACGTCCCTAAAGTGAAGGTTTCCCCCATCACACCTTAGGTGCGAGGGGGTGGGCACCCAGGCCCACTAACCTCCTCTAGATCCCCATGGGCCTTCACGGCAGCATGGGTGTTTTCAGCAACGCTATCAGTAGTTTTGTTAATTTTTGCAGAAAGGTTCACGTTGGCTTTTGCCTTCACTTTTTGTTTCCCCGACGTTGAGCAAATCTTTTGCGGTGTGGATGAGTTTGGTGCACCAGCGTTTGGGTCAAAAAAATTTTCAGGTAGGTTGGCAACCAAGTCAGTTTCAATCAGAGCTTGGTTGCAAAGGTCAGGTGAGATCGAGTCACCCATCAGATCCTCAGATTGGTTGGCCCAATCAGCATGGGTTTCCCAATCTGATTGGTTGATGGATTCCCAAGTTTCTTCCGCCTCAAAGGTTTCAATGTCCTCCTGGCGTTGGGAGTGTGGGATAGTGGAGGTGACTTTGGCTGCTTCCTTGGCCACAGCCCTGCGGGCCTGTTTGGCCTTCTTCCGCTCTTGAGGTGAGATAGGTTTTACTAGTAGGTAGCAGCCTTGTGCTCCCCATGGGAAAGCCTCTTTGGTGCTTGTGGTTGGTTTGTAGTGCACCTCTCCACTGGCTATGGCCGCCGAGGGGTGCTCTTGAAATGTGATGCCCTCCTTGGTGGGGCATGCATGTACCTTATGGCAGAACGTGTCACAGTGGGTGCAGATGGGGGGTGCACTATCCACAGTTACCCAGAAAGGGTGGGTGGTATGCCCTTCAATATTGATATATGTGGAGTGCAGGATCTGGGTTAGGTCCTTTGCGATCTCCTTGGTTGGGGTAAGAACTGCAATGGCTTTGCCAGTGCAAAGGTGTGGCATCAGCGTAAAGCATTGCATCTTGAAATATTGTATTTCGCCATATATGGTGAGATCATCTTTCAGTTGCTGCTCCAAAATGGCACATTTTACCGTAGTAGGCAAAAAGTCAAATGTGAGGAAAATTTGGTTGGATTTTGTCCATCTGGTGCATTTGGTTTTGATGATCCATTGCCCTTCAGGGAGGTTGATCACTACACGCACTGCAGCAGCTTCATTTGCTGCCTCCTTGTTTTTGAAACTGAGGTCCAGCCAACCATGTGACATGAAGTGAGGTGCGATGTACACCGCGGTCAGGAAAAAGTGTGCACATCCCCACAAAATTTTTCCCATAAAGCTGTCTGTTGGATGTCCAGAAACACACGGACTCTGTATTCCACCAACGAGAGTGGTTGGGAGTGTGGCGTGTTGATGTACTGGTTGCATCGCGCTTGCCAAGCGAGGATTTCTGGGGAAATAGTGACCGCTGGTTTTTTATTTTTTTCTAATCCGCCAGTTTCTCCAGGGCGTTTTCAAATGTTTGAGGCCGCGGGACCACCACCTGCTCCTCTTACCTTGATTGCCCAACTGCTCCCTGACATGGGCGCAGACTAATCTCCTCTGTAAGATTATCAAATTAGAATCAGAGTTGAATTGTATAAATTGCAAAAATGATTGCAATGAGAGAGAAAAGTGGCATCAATTGCATCAACAACATTAAGTTTTGGCTTAATTGAGCAGTCTTTTTTGTATTTTTTTAGAAATCTGAATTTGGCTTCAATTTGGATATCAAAGCAAAAGAAAGATTTTGTCACTAACATCTATGGTATATAGATGCATAAAATTTATATAAATCTGGCGTTGGAATTATTTCCTAGTTGTTTTTTGTCTTGGCTAAGGATTAAGCTCAGCATTAACCTTGGGTTGAGTTAAAGATTAGATCTTTCTCATCCAGGTTTATAGTCTCAAAGGCTTTAATTTTGTAGGGTTTATACTTACAAAGTCAAGAGGTTGCCTGAAGAGTAGAATCGATTCTAATTGGTATATTGTTTATCTTATAATTTACTAGTTGAGATGCCAATCTAATGGCGAGCAGATTGTAATTATTGATACAAAGTTATTACATGAATTTACCAATTAAATTACCTTTTATGGGAATCAAACTATTGGTTAATTGATGAAAAGAGAAATGAATTAAATCAACAAGTTGATTGATTTACAATCTGAGACCACTTTATCCAAGTTAGGAGGTGAAAAGGAGTGAAGCAAATCCACTTAAGGTTAAATTGATCCGCTCAAGATGTTGCCTCGCCAGTGTTATATAAACTATATCTAATGAATTTAATCAATTATTCATAAGCTGACTGTTAAATTGTTGACGGATCTAATTGTTGGATATGTAATAGAGAGATAATAATATTAACATGCTTAACCTATTATGGATCATATTGGATATCAGTGATTATGTATCAGGAATATCCTAAGCTAATGTGAAGCTTAAGATCCGCAGCCTAATGAATCCACTTGATAATACTTGACTATGATGACATGGGCTCAAGGGCTTTGTTGGTTTGGTCAGACTTAAAATAATAGCTGACTGGATAACTTGGACATGTGGGCTTTTTGGTCTATGTCAAAATTAGTTTTATTATTGATTGAGCTTTTGATCAAATTAATAATTAATTAGTGGTATGAATTGCCTTGGTATGTGCTGCTGATTTCTTGAGAAGAGTATTGGTTCAGCTATTTGCAGACGCGTTATAAACGCTGTCTTGAGAATATTTTCTGAGTTTTAGACTGTCTCTGAGGCATTTGAGATGTCTTGAGTCAAATGGATTGCAGGCCCTCAAACGAACATATTACTTTCTCTGGCCAAGTGCTATTGAATTTGAGGCGTCATGGGTAAGATGTAGTGAACATCAAACCCTATAAATTATCCCAAGTTGATACTAATAAACTATTATCAACTATTACCACAAGTTTTTAGTTTAACTTATAAACTTTGTTGTAATAAATATGTTAGGTTGTATTAAGTTAAGAATTTACTTGGGATCAGAAGGATCAGGGCAGCGTGCCATTGTCTTAGTAATGACAGAAGAATACAGCTTCAAGTGTAACTACTAAAAATTATATCTTAACTATAGTCACCGTCTGGCCTACTGTCTTCATACAATAGACATTCAAAACTTCACCTTACCACAGAAGAAAACCAACCATTTTAAGTGGGCCCAAAAACAACACTGATGAATGCCATATGATATAGCCTTTTGAAAACCAACAGTCACTGATGAAAAGTTAAGCAACTTATAACCTCCACACCTATGTTCCCCATTATATTCCTTGTGATAATTATTCAACATTATGATCACAATACTCATATTTTGGTCACCCTATTTAAGGGTTGGCTTTTTATTCGATTAAAATACCTTCCTTTGCCTACTTTTATGTGTGTTTTTAGAGTTGTAGTGACACTTCACATTTAAGAGTGGGTTAAAAGGTTCCCAAGTTTAGATGGTGGGCTTATGCACCTAGGAGTGTTCAGTGCTACTAACTCCCAACCTGAATCTAAAGAATACCCCACAGGGATTTGCCCAGTCAGTGGATCCAATGATGGACAAGTGGGATTAACTATGAGGGTGGAGAATCAAGGGGTCAAGCCACGCAGGAAGAGGGAAGAGAACCACCAGTGCACACCAAGAGGGGTCAATCTGCAAGGCGAAGCTGGTGATCTGCTGGATTGGGGAATTGCCTGTGGACCTGTAGTGAAAGGTGCGCCAATAAGGCAAAAGAGCAAGGGACAGCAGTCTTCACACTGTTTGGCATGGCACACTATTATAGTTCCAAAAGTAGCAAATCTCAAAATTTGCAACACCTGAGTAGAGCAAGTCCTATGTGATCGTTGTCCAGGTTGGAAAGTTCAATAAAGTAGAGATTCCACTGTATGAGTGACCTCAATTTATTGTACTTTGGTAGGTTGCTTCATCAGGGGCTAGATTAATGAAATTCATAAGTACAATAGATTGTAAATTTCCCATGTTATAAACAGTTATATTTTGTTGGCCAGAGTGGACTTATTTTGTCACAATAAATTCTTCATCTTGCTGAGGGATATTTTCTTTGATGGTCTGACCCATATTGGGGAAAGTATTCGTCTAATTGCCTTGAAAGGACCTTGCAGAAAGCACCAGCTTTAGAAAATCTGTATTTGATTTTCAGTTTCTTTGAAGGCTAAAGGACCATGAGTCAAATTAGATCCAGCGTTTGTCCTAATGGCATATCTCTTCACTAGGAACTATACACTTTAGCTTACATTAAAGGAGCGACAGAGTAATAAATAGTGAATTTTTCTGTTTGTCAAGTAAACATATATAGCCTTTGAGGGGGCGCGGTCTCAGTCTGGGTATTAACCCTCAAGAAAGATGTCAGAAAATCGTTTTTACGGGATAGTGAGCTCTGCTAGTCAGCAGGCCAACCAGTATGGAGACTGGTTGACCCTTGACATTTCGCCTTAGGTAATATGGCCAGCAAGCAGGCTGACCCCTTGCCGTGTTACCCACTCCATTTGGGGATCCACAGCCTAACCCCAACCAACAAGAATAATTATAAATTTAATTCAAAAGAGAGATTAGGCAAATGGAGAAGCTTATTGAGAGGAAAGCGCTAGGATTAATATTATCAAAAGGGCTACTGCGCCATCACTGAACTATTGGCTCATTGCTGGCTCTTCTAGTCAACCACTCTCTCTTACTGCACTACTCTCTTCCCTGGAGTTGACCCTCTTTCCCCATCCTCCCCAATGTCTAAATTAGTTTTTACTCATCCTTGGCCTTGAGTTGCCGGTGATCCATATAAATGATTAATAGAATAAACATCAAATTTGGATTCAACCCTCAGGTCAATTATTATGTGTCAGAAAGTTCACTTTGGCCGCTTAGTAAACTTGGGATAATTTAGCTTCTCGTTAATAACACACTTCAATTCTTAATAGTTGATTACTTAGGGTTTTGCCTTTTTCAGGTGACAGCTCAGATTTGATTATCATAGTTTTCTAGTAAATTAGGCGCTGGAAACAACCTCAGCCGCCTGAACTTGGGATTGTCAGTTTCCAACAACAATAATAAATTAATACAATTATATCACCCTTGGTTACTAATTACCAGTGACCCTTATATTAATTCAGAACAGCTATTGGCTTTGATCAATCCTAACTTTCAATCTCAGTGGAGTACTAAATTCAGATCAACCCAATTGGTGAGAAATTATCAGCAATCGTACAAAACACCACTAAATTCAGTCAATGAGCCATTCCGCTGGGATTAGCATTTCATCCTAAAATTTATTGATCATTAGACGAATCAATCTGGTTAAAATTCTGAAAATTGGAAAAGGCTTCTTAAAGACTCGAAGGATCTGAAGCCTTTGATTAGAGGAAAACTTAGTCACTCTCTCAATGGGCTTCACCGTCACTTTGGCCCTTTGATTCCTTTGTGACAATAGTTCAGTCCAAGGTTTCATCAAACAACATATTTCAAGCTTGGAGAGAGTTCCAGATAAAGCTCAATCGCATTTGAACTGACTCATTTTAGCCTCTTACACTCATTCTAGGTGCTCCCAAAAAAACTTTGTTTCTTTCTAGTGTATAGTCAATGTAGAGATCATATTTAGTATTTAAAAGCCTGCCATTCCTGTCTCTGAATGACCCTATATAGATTTTTATTTTAAAATATTTTTTCTGGCGATCAGTTCTAATACCACAATATGTTATTGTCCTTTAGGTATCAACTCTAATGATCCATAGACTTGACAATGGCTACTAGTTCTTTATCAACAAAATTATAGTTTCTCTCCATGTTCAACATCTTGTGGGAAAAAAGCCAAAGATAAACTACTATCTTCTTCTCTCCTGAAGCAGGATGGCACCATAGGCTAAGTCTAATGCACATCTCCAGATTCTCTTTTTTTAGATTGGGTATGATAAGCACAGGAGCTTTGTAAGTGCTTTTTTTGAAGTCAAATGTTTTTTAGCCTTCTTTGCCATATGAATGGTACTGAATCAGATGTGAGATTCATTAGAGGAAGCAAAATTGGTGAGAAAATTTTAAATAAATAATGTTTTAAATGTCTGACCAAATACCCAGCTATGTTATTTATATAATACTTAATGTCATATTTTAACTAATAACTAGATAATTGATCAAATCGATCTAGTTGTTGTTATGTCCTAATGCCTCTAAAATTATAGGTAGGGGCCCAAAGTATAATATACTATTTGGATGATCACTAAAACCCTTCTGGCACAAAATCAATTACAAACTCAATCAGCTTCTGATGCATTAGCTATGATTTTCTATCGCATCTTATTGTAGTTTGGTGGATTTAAACTATGCTGCTCCCCATGCTGGTATAAAACCAGCAATAATAGGACCCTTATTAATAGGAGTTCCGCCAGTAATTTGACTATGTTTGGTGGAATGACTATATTTTGGAAGATCTCCAAGCCTTAGTTTTCACCTCTTTAATTTAAATTGAAATATTAATGTTATATTATATTATATCAATTTTGTAGTGCTGCTGGTAAAAAGAAAATCACCATTGAGAACGTTGGTAGAAAGAACATATTGAAGAGGAATCTCAATTGCAAGGGAATTATTTCTGGTAAAAATAAGAAAGAGTCTGGTAGAACAATTAGTTGAGCAAGACCTAGAGCCAATGGCAGTATCCAATACTACAGTGAACTCAACTCCTTGATTAACAAAAATCCCTATTAACATATATTATGATTTTGAGTGTTTGGGTTAAGGCTACTTTCATCAAGCAATACCTTATTGGTTCAGTGAATATAACCTGTGTGGTTGAAATCTGACGCCTCAGCGCCAGTTTAACAAACTTTTTGCAGAAATCTGTAGGCCCAAGAGAAGTACAAAGTTTTTTTTTATTTTTTGGTTCATGTACAGTATGTTACTGCAGGGACCTTGCTAAAAGATAGCAAATTTGTCCTCCTGATTGTATACCCTGTAAACATAATCTCTAAGCATAAAACTCACATTTTTAGAGTTTAGCATCTAGATTACTTCCTTAATCTCCTTTGAACTTTTCATACATCTTACATTAGATCTAATGTCCTTTGAGTATATGAGAGTGTCATCCAAGTAACCAATTACATTGTCCTCTAGAATTGTAAACAAAACTTTTATAAAAGAATTGTATGCTGCTATGGCGTTACATACCCAAAAAGCATTATTAAGTATTAATAAAGCCATAAGAAGCCTTGGATGTCCTCTATTGATGTCCTAAGAAATCATGACCTTATTGTATTCATTCCACAAGTCCAAATCTGTAAAAATCTGAGCCCCTGTATAAAAGTCCGTTAATTTTTAGCTGATGGTACAAGGCATTTGTTTTAATGCTAATAAAATTAAGTTATAATAACCTACACAGTTTCAGAGGACTCATTCCAGTTATTGACAAGGAAAATTGGATAGAAGTAAGGCAAGTTTAACCTTCTCATGTATCCATAGTCTAAATTCTCCTTAATTTCTGTTTCAATATAAATTTCTTATTGATGATTTGTAGGGTTAACCTTTCTCCAACTGAGAATCTTCCCTGACATTAGCAAACTCCCAAATTGCAGTCCCAGCATGGGGTAATTTCTAAAGGTCATTTCACTATATAATCTTTAAAATTTGTAGCTCATGTATATAATTATTATTTTTTTGTTGGTTGGTATCTTTCTCAATGGAGCTTTGGGATTATAGATAAGTCCATCTACAACTAAATTTTTTTGAACCTAAAACTATTTCTTGTCAAATAGTTAGCTGTATGATTATAATCATCAATGTTGCAAAGTGCTTTTTTCCGCCAAAAGAAACCCAGTACAACAAAAAAGATAGTTTGTTCCATCATTAAAAGCTCTACATGAACTGCAATTTATAATTCTATCATATAGGGATGGTCTTTTTTGAACATGTAATATTATACCATCTTATAAATTGGCCTTTTCCTTACTTGAGGGGATACCCTTCTATGACTTGAATAGACTTTAGTTATAAAATGGCCATGGTCCCAGTGTGAATTAAGGACCAGATTGTTAAACCTTGTTTTTAATGGATAGATATATTTTAGTAGCTTAAATTGATAAGAGGATTTATTGTTGTTTTTGAAACTTGCTAGTAACTTAATTGATTATCCCTATCAAAATATTTTTCTTATGGAAGTTTGGAGATTAAAACAATTAAATACCCAATTTCTCACCACATTATAAATAAACCCCATTTTGAACTCAGCGTCCCTTTTCCTCTTGAATTATAACATATCTTCATCTTTTTTAGGCACATTTCTGAGCTAAGCTCTCTGCTGTTGTAAACCTAGTGTAAAATTCTTAATAAGTTTATTTCCCTCAATTAGTCTCATTCTCTTAGCATTTGTTCAATTTATGCTCCTATATGCACAAATACTTCATTAAACTATTGTGAGTATATTTAGTTGAAAATGAGCCAAAATCCTTGTACATTAATGCCAACCTTTCCTGTATCAAGAAACATGATTCTGGATTGTCAAGGTTAGTAAAGCTTTAGAATTGTAAGCTTGCTACAGAAGACTCTAATTAGATCAATGCCTAATTAAAGCCCCTTCAATTTCTGGTGAAAACCTTTAAGTATTTTTCTGGAAAAACCTGATGTTGGGATTTTTGACCAAATTTTCCAGCCATCTAGATACCATAGGTTGCTAGAAGATAATCTATTATAGTGAGTGAATTAGATATTGGTTGACCCCAATTTTGGGTTAAAAATCTTTGTAGAATTTTAGGTAATTTGCCTGGTTCAGATCTGTTGGGGATCAAACTAGCTGAATGCTTAACATCTCATTGGGCAGAGTTGCCAATGAAATGGGGGAATCTGATAGTTGATCAATGATTAACTATCAGGTGTACCAATTGGGATCAGTCAGATTTCATCACCAACTGATTAAAAATTTAAGGAGTAAGTTGTGAGGCATGTGATGCCATCTGCAACTAGTAAATTGTTCAGCTTGTTCATGACATGCTATAATGGGTAAAAGTCTGTTTCCTAAGCAGGTTGCTTTCCAAGTATAGTTGGTTCCCAAGATCAAATATAAATGAACAAGGACACATTTTATGACTCTTTCTGTTGTAGGTCTCAAGGATATCTGATGACAGAATCCTAACCAGGATGGGGAATACCATCACTGATGAGATGACAAAGAATAATTCAATGGCAACTGCTGCTGTTTCATCACTGAGGCGCCAACTGATAATTGGCAATAATTCCCTTTAAAAATCCCCTGAGAATTTACTTAATAAGTAACCAGATTTTAGCAGAATTCATTATTAGTTCTATTAATCATCAAGGAAAATATAGCTGTGTGCTTTAAATGGAGACTCTTTAGTAGGATAAAGAGTAAGGATCAAGGATTCTGAGAAGAGATGCTGAGTTGAGATGGAAATTGCTGCTGAATTTGTGTCACCAGAGGAAAGGCTGTAAACTAGGATTTGAGCATGATCAAGTTAGGTGGATAAGGGAATTATCCCTACTTAGGGCTTCTAGAGTATTTTGAGGAGGAATAAAGGCTGTGCATTGGACCAGAAAATATTTCTCTATTCAATGATAGATAACAGTATTCATACTATTATCAATCATATATAATATAACAAAAGACAATGCAAAGATTGCACAAAACTATCCCTTTGCATGTTATCAATCTAGGGGTTAATATTTGTGAATGAGCAGAGAAGCCTTTAATTTTTGACACCTGAGAAGGAAGTTCCATACAGAAAATGTGTTATTTTATCAAAAAAACAGAGTTCATCAAGTTTTTATCAGCAAAACAATGGAGTGTGTCCAGTTAGCTTCATAGCCACATGATTCACATTTTTTACATCTGATTTATTTTATTTCATCCAACTTAAGCTCAGATTCTTTATAGCATACTATAATAAAGATATCTCAATGTTTACTACTTGATGGTTGCATTGCTGATCCTTGGTTTATTACTACAGTGTGGACCTGATAGGAAGGCTTTGATCCAACTTAATTTGGTAGCAAAGTTTCTAGTGTAGTCATTACTAATATGCAATAAACAATAAGGCAGGTTAACCCTTTCAATGATTTTCAAAAAAATCTTCCATTTTTTGGCCCTTAAAATTTGGAAAATTTTCTTAGCCAACGTCTACTTTTTTGCAATTATTTTTGAATTGTTTGAAACACAAATATTTGATAGAATTTAAGATAAAAATATGTAAATCTCATTTTTTGGAAGCATATATGCGTTTTTAGGCTTACATAACCCTCATTTTTGAATACATATATGCATTTTTGGATTTATATACTCCTAATTTTTGGACTCATATGAACGCTTTATATTTACATAACCCCCTATTTTTTGGACGCATATATGCATCACATCAGTGAAATGGTTAAAGACACTCCTCAACTCATATAGTATCTGTTATTAAAATATTGAGTGAATTGACCAAAGAACCACCTGAGCTGTCCTGTATGGATAAGCCCAGTAAGCAATCTAGAATATTGTAAGGAACCTGTTAGAGGTGAACTTTATAATGATTTAAATCAGAAACAATTTTATAATAGCCTGTCATGTTTTGGTAACTGATACTCCTATCATGAGAACCTGTACAATGTGAGCTATAAGTGAGTATCACCCAATGTGATTTCTGACCTGATTATAATATGTATATGATAATATATTTTTTAGTTTAAAGACTACATACTATTACATAACTAGATGAATTCTCTCTGTTCGTTATAGGATTTACAGGTGAAATTACTCAATTTAAGACTTAACTTAAAAATTTGATTGTGAGGTGGCAAAAGTGCTTGAACTGTTAAAAGTACAATTATCACCAAAACACTAGAAAACTCTGCTAGAAATACTAAGCTTTTATGATTATATCTAAAATGAGAGCACTAGAAAATTGGAACTATTTATACTCAATTGAGATTTCTCTCAACTAGACAGATTATTTTATACTTTATCCAAACTAGAAGGGAAAATTAACCCAACAAAATTTGGGAAAGAGGGGTGGAAGGCGAGTCGGTAGCGCGTACGGCTACCAACCTGAAGGTTGCGGGTTCGATTCCCACCCTTCGCACATTGATCGGGGTGCCAGCCAAAGGAAGCTATTGGCGGTTAGTAGGTATAACACGAAAACCTTACCCATGACGTAACCAGAAAAATCCGAGTTCCAATCCGAAGGTGAAAAAACTTTCTATGACAGAGTGACCCTGCTCAGGTTTCATGTCGATACTTTCTTTCTCTATTTCGGTAATGTCCGTCCCCTGGTCGGCTTGCCTCGAATAAATAAAAATTTGGGAAAGATAATAAACTGATCCTCAACTTTGGAGCTTCTATTAATTTCTAAGACGCTCCAATCAAACTGCAACATTAAAATTAATCACTAAAAATGATCAATTAATTGGATTGATCAAATTAATCAATTAATTTGAGCTAATTTGAAGTTAAATGAATTAATTTAAAAACTATTGCTCTCATTGAGGTGGACTGAGAGATTGATCATTATTGCAACCCTGAAAATAAATATGCTGATTAATAATATTATATAATGTATCTTTCTAACAAATGAATGCTTGTTATGGATTCTCCTAAAGTTGAGATTTAGAGAATCTGCTACTATTATAGTTTGTCACAATAAAATAAGGTGTTTTAATATCGAGTAATACAAATGGGATAACTGTTATATAAAAAATAAATTTTTGGTGAAATATGGTCCATTTTAGACTCTAATCATATGACAAGCGTTTTTTCATGATACCAGGATTATTAGGCTCATCATGCCTAATATTCACCATTTTTGTAGCTCTAGACAGGTTCTATTTAAGGCTGAGAACACCACTCATTCCTTCCCCACATGATATTATTATTTTCCCACAAAGTAAGTATTCTTGAGTACTCTATGTTTTTCCATGAAAGAAGTTGTTTTAAAGTATTCCATATAGATCTAATTAGATATTATGTTTAGTTCGTTATGAAAAAGCCATTTATGAATGGCTCAATGGCATTAGCGTTGTTAGCGTTTATAATAAAGAAATATATGATATCAATGTTTTGAACAATGAACAGTTCAAACGATTAACTGAGATTGAGCCTCAATGACATGAATAAAATGTCACATATAAGTTAATTCCCCTAAATAAGAAAGAACTGATTGATGAGTTAAAATGGTACAAGGCATAATCCAAATAAGCCATTAATTGAAAATCTGGTGAAACCACATCCAAATACCCAGAGTTGCAATCTTAGAGAACTAGAACAATAGATCATAAAATTGAGATGGTGATATAGGGAGATGGCTACCTCTCAGCTCTACTATTGGATGAGTAACAAAGATCTGAATTGTGGGGGACCCAGACATTCATTTACATCATAAGGCTCCCTTGCACCTAATATAATATTCAAAATTATAAGACTATTGAATCTAGTAGTATTTCTCTAGCTTTGGATAGCGTATATATAAGTTTCTACATATAGTCATTGTTGCCTACCATTTTTGAGTTCAATGGTGCTATGCCCAAGAAGCTTGACATTTTATACTTATAGCCATCTAAGACGCACAAAAAGTATATTTAATATTGTGAATGGTTTCAAGTCACTGCTCATGTCTATCAACTAGAGTATCCATTCTATGTTAAGTACAGCAAATTGGACTTTAATTATAGTCTAATACCAAAATGAAAGAGTAATTATCCTGGCAGGGTAATTCCTGCTTCCACTCTAGTTCAGGTTTTGTTTAACTTATGTTTGAACCTGTACTGGCTACAAAAAATCTAGGTGTGGTATATTTGTCCTAAGGTCAACCCACCTCAATTCTTTTACTACCAAAATGAGATCTAAAAAATGATGTGACTTTATTATAGTATAAAAGAGAATTTTTATATGCATACTTAATAAAAATCCCAAAAGGAAAGCCATTGATAGTATTAATAGGAAGAAAAATCCTGAAAGGAGGCTCTTGGTTAGGTGATGCATTCTGAATGGTATAATACCTTTGTACCATTTTTGATAGTGCAAAAATGGCAAGTCAAATACCAAAGTCAGATGAGACTGGGGGTAACTTAGATTAACTATTCCGCAGATTCTTGATTCAATTAAATCTTTAAGTCTTTCTTTACTTGCTGCCTTAAGTGGCACTTTAAGTCCTTGTCATCTGACCTTCTCATGCATTCATTAGTTTAATGAGGTGGGGCTTTATCTTGAGGTATCTTAGGCTTGATTTGGTCAATCAGAATTTTCCTAGAGTTGATTTGAGCTAGCAATTATCAAACTCTACAGGTAATTTATTGAGTTATTTCTTTTATCCCCCTTCTTAGTTTCAGGTGTCAACTTGGTCAAGGAAGTCAAATGGGCAATATTTTTCCTCTCAGGTCTGATATCCTGATATCTGACTTCACCCCCTTTATGAATATTGCCAGGGGAATACCAATGCAAGATTTAGCTATTTATGATGTTGATTGTTACTTAGCTTTCAAAGACTTGATTGAGTATGTCAGAAAATCGCTTTTCTGAACAGTGGGCTCCACCAGTGTGCCAGGCCAACTAGTATGGAGACTGGCTGACCCTTGCTGTTTTGCCTTCATAAGCATACCAACCCTCCTACAAGTCCACATCCAACCCACTAACCCAGAAGACCAAAGACTTCGCCTTATCCCCATGGTCCGTCTTGGGTACGCCCTGGTGAGTCCATCCCCTATGCTGGGTGGCCATGGCATTTCCACGCTGAACACCAACATGACCAATTGCCAACCCATCTTAGGTATGCCCTGGCGAGTTATTCCCAATCCTGTGCAGTTATGGCACTCCCGCGCTGCACCACCCTCAAGGCTGATGGCCAGCAGCACATCATCATTTGTGGCTAGTTGGCCAGGTTCCTGTTAGTTCCTCATAGGCTGAGGTATGGGGGCTGTCAGAACGGCCACCCCAGGTGCATCATCCTGTGCCTACTTCAGGGATCTCCAGCCCACTCCTATCCACTTTAGTGGCTCTTGTTAATTCAAATAAATGGAAAGTGGGCGAAAGAGAGATCTCTGTTTGGATGGAAGAATGACTATTTATAAACTAGGCTACTGTGCCTATAAAATACTCTCTGCCATCTAAGCCAGAACCTTAATCAATTGCAGTCATCCATGGTAGGAATTACCTCCCATTCCGCTTATCCCAATCACCAAATATTAGGTTGATTCATCCATGGCACAGTTTCTGGTCAGCCATATATAAATCACTATTACTAAAATATTTCAAGCATCCTCAGCATAAGTCACAAGTACTCCAAATTAGGCAGCAAAATTATAATCAGACATTTGATAACATAAACTTCAGCTTTTCATGGAAGTTTCCACAATTGGCTTCACATGACATTTGGTGTTAAGATAAGTTTCTACCAAACTCAGAATTGAGGCAGCAAAATCATCATCAGATGGTTGATAAAGAATATGTCAGCTTTCTTCCAGAAATTCCCACAAGCACCAACGATTTTGCAGTCAGCTCCAAACTAGGAATCCGCCAAACTTAAAATGATAGATAACTATACAACTTTAGATAATATTGAACTAAGCGATTATCTGGCAATCACGCTTGACTGGATGACAACCCAAAACTGATATTATTTGAAGGAAGCCTCTGGTTAATTTTCCAACAGAGTATTTATCTCTGTGTTTTTAAGTGATAGCTTATTGCCCATCCCAAATGGAATCTTGATTCCTCCTCAGCGCTTTTTGTGTAATATAGGACTAAGTCAAAATTTTAAAGGTGATTAAAGGAGGGCAAGTGGCATTTTCTGCTTGACCTCTTGTAATTGTCTTGGCTAGATTTGTCATTGCCTCTGGCTGAGGCTCTATAATATAGTGGTCTAATCTTTTTGGCAATTTCTCAGGCTCTTCACTATTATCACTTGTAACTTCATGGGTTATTAAAGCTGGGATTTTAGGTTCTCTTCCATATATGACCTTAAAGGGAGTCATTTTATTAAATTTAAAGAACTTATATAATATGCCATCAATTCACTCAGGAGATATTGGTTCAAGTGTAATGAATCAGCAGTGGTCATCTTGTCTAATATTAAAACTAACGCTGCATTTGCTCTTTTTACACACATTAGTTGATGGGTTGTTTTTCTCTGGGAATAATTGTTGAGTTCCCATGCTGATAACTACGTACTCACAACTCTTGAACTAAAGTTCTTCTTTTATAATATAGTAGATCCTGTGGGCATCCTTGAAGAGTAAATTTATTTTGATATAAAAAGTTATAGTAGCTTAAGCAGTTTGCACAGAAATGGTGATTGCTTTGACCCACTTTGTGAAATGTTCATTCCTATTAGGATTTATTGATCCCTTACTGGGGATTCAGGTAGTGGACCTAGATGTTTAAACTGATGGTGTGAAACAGATGCTGATGGGTCAGGGACTGATACTTTTACTTAGACTTTTGTGAGATCTGCTTTTTACAAGAAATACAAGCATCTAAGAATTTTACTACAGAGTCTAGTATTCCTTCCAAATAGTAGCGTTGTTTGATCCCTTAATAAGATTTCCTGGCTCCTCCATGGCCTAGGGTATTATGGGCTTCCAGTGTGACTGGTACCTTTTCTAAAGTTTGCAAGTAAGGTAACCAATAAATATAATAATTTTGTAAGTAATCGATCAAGAACCTTTGTATTCTGAGCGTGTTGTTTTAGAATCTTCTGAAATGTTCATCTTCGCCCCCTCAAGAGTCTAAGCTCTTGATTAGGCTGTGTAAATGTTCAGCTTCAATATTGTGAAGATATAGTAGGGGCATTTAGTTCAGTCCATCTACGTTCATTGCTAACTCTAGCTCAGTGGATGATATTCATGTTGTAGTGATGAATCTTGAGAGCTCATCAGGGCTAGTCTTCTTGTCAGAACTTTCATGCTTTGAAGCCACTTTAGAGAAGCGTGGTTTTTCACAACTGTGAAGTTTGTATTGTAAAAAAAGGGGCCGGAAATGTTTCACCATCATAATATCAGCTAATCACTTTTCTCTGTGATGCTATAATTTTGCTCAGCTTTGGAAAGTATTTTGCATATAATATAGCTCTGGATAATCAATGCAATGCTTATCCAATTGAGAAAGGATGTTGCCATTGGCTAATTTGGGGGCGTCAGTAAACAGGATGAATGGCTTCCAATAGTCCAGATGTCAAAAGATCAGTCATTGCTTTAGTAAAATTTTTTTTGACTTTAATGCATATTGTTGCTCTACTCCCTTTTTTAGTAATATTGGCGCCCAAACCAAGAGAGGAATCTTACAAACTTCTTTATTCATGAGGTGCTAAACAAAAGAGTAGTTTGATATAAATTCCTAGAATGGTGCCATGGCGTTAGCTTAAGCATCCAATCTAGAAGGGGAAAAGGGTTTGAGGAATTTTTTTCTGGCGCAGGCTTCAGGTGGCCAGCAAAGGCAGAAAAAAGAGGTTTGGAGTGTCAGCAGTGTGGGGCAGAAGGAGAAAGATGTGAGTGTTATCCTCATCAATGAGGTCAGTGGTATGCATTTCTTTGAAGTATTGGGCGATTTGGTGTTCGCAAAGGTAATATGTTCAGGCATACAAGTAAAGGAATCGATGCACTTGCAGGTTTGAGGTAGTTGGGGTCATAAAGCAAAGATCTTGCCGCGTCAAAACACTCATGGTATCTGCAGAATTGATTCTTCTATATCAAATTTTGCGTCCTTGGGGTAATCTATAGGGAAGTTAGGTAGAGGAAAGCCCTCAAAAAGTGGCTCTATAACCAAATGGAGGGCGTGGTGGAGGATGAAGTTGGTGGGGGGGAAGTTTCTGAAGCAACAGCCTTTTGATGAATAGTTTTGTAGACAGAAAAACCAGATTAAGGATAAAAACATTGGTGTAGAGTCGAATTGGGGGGTAATGTGAAGAATTATAACCTGGAAAAGCCAGGTTTTATTTCCATAAACAATATCATCATTGTTAATCCTTTCAAGGGCGTCAAAAGGGTTTGATAATTTCAGCACTAGGCAAGCAAAGGAAGCTTGTAGTGTGGCAGATGCTAATTGGCTTGCACAGTGGACCATGGTAATTCCGCCAGCACATGAGCAGCCATCTACTCAGGTTTAAGGCGTATGGGAAAACCTTAGTTGGGCGGAGCGTTGTAAGCAGCACTGCGGTGGTTGAGGGTGGTGGGAGAATTGATCCCCATGAGGAAAATTTAGTGAAATCAGTAGCAGGGTTTACACTAGAGGGAGAGGCGACAGAGGCAGCTTTAGTGGAATACTCTAGACAATAGAGCTTTAAGTAAACAAGGGAATATCACAAGGGACAAATGGTGTAACCATTATTAATGTGTTCCATGAAAGAATAATAAGAGGTGAATCTGATCATGGCACGGAGGTATTGTAAAGTGGATGCCATAGCAGAAAGGGCGGATTTTTGCAATTGTGGATAGCCCAGCGAGATTATCAGCATCATTTGGAACCATGAACTGCAGCATGGGGTCAGCGCCTTAGGCAGCCAAGCCCTCTGTGAGCTTGTGGCAGAGGCATTTGGGGGAGAGGTGGGAAGGCAATCTGGAGAAAAGGACCACCAGTGTGGCCTCAACCGGAAAGTGGGGTCTAATGGTTGGAATGGGAGTGTTTTTAAAAAATTAAAAGCATAATAACTGCTGCCATACCGTGGCTTCACATGGGGAAGCCAAGATCAAAGTACCCCTTTAAAGGCAGAAATCAATAAAAACTGATAGCTCTGTAAACCACCATGGCTATCTTGATAATGACCGCGCTCATGTATGGGAAGAGGTTCCAATACTTGACCCAAATGGCCAAAATGCAGGTTGCTTTGAGGGAGCATCAGGGGGCATCTGAGCATCGCCTGAAAGTGTGCAAGGTGGTGGGCTAGGTCCTGAGGTGGGATGTAGCATCAAAAACTATTTTTGCAGATAGCTGGGCCAGTGTTGGACAATTACAAGTCCATTGTATCAAAAAGAATAGTTCAGAGGTGAATGATGGAAAAATTGGACAAAAGACCCTTGTTGATAAGCTGTGGAACCCCTCAAATTTAGGTAAAACTTTTTTAATAACTGGGCAAACAAAATGGGTTTGGTCGGTCAGATTGCTCTGAACCATTGACTAAATCTGGGGAGTTTATCAGAGGCTCCTCTCCAGGCCACTTCCAATTTAGTACAGTCTACAACGCGGAGACTGTCCCCTTTTATAGGGTCAGAGGTTGTCCAACAAAGTGCAAAGATTTTCCAGTCACTGATTTGGTAAAATATAAAACCTGCCATATGAAAGCTTTACCTGCCCTCTATTGTCCATCCTGTCAAAGTGAAGTGAATCTCCTGAACTCTGATATGTCAAATCTCAATATTCCCTAATCCAGACTTAAAAAAGCAATCCAAACTTTGAGTCCCAACATTCTTAAACTCAGTATTGACTTCATTAAGATGGTTTGCTTTTTACCCCTCGACACAACTAATAAAATATCTAAAAATTCAACTTGTTAGTATTCTTAGAGTTTTATTATTTTTTATATAATTAAGTTCAAAACACCCCTTATATCAGATATACCTTCAGTAGAGAATATCGCTTCTCATGCGGAAAATATTTTGGAATTTAGGTGCAAAACGCACTAGTGAGCATAACCAAAACCTAAAATCCAACAAGTGGTGCTACCTACAGGAGATCCTGTACACCACAAACCTTTGTCAAAAATGGAGGCGGTTGGGGTACGCCACCTTATGACCCCCACACCCGCAGCTTCTGAACACAGGCTAGCCGCTGTGGAACAACAGCTTGCCAATGCTTTATTTCGACTCAAAAATCTCAAAAAAGCACCTTTTCATGGGACCCCTCCAGTGATTCAATATCCCCCTTTGCGAGACAAGTTTACCCCAGGTGAGGGTAGCATTGCCTCGTTCCTCAAAGTTTATGAATATGATATGGAAGGAACCCCCAATGATCAGAAAATTAAGTACCTTCTCCTTTGCTTAAGTCTCCTGGACCAAGAGATAATGGTTCAAAATATGGCCACAGTCAGCACCTGGGCGGAGGTGAATGAAGCCTTGTTGAATAATTTGGTTCAAGCCAAAGTTTACGTTGGAAGAAACAGGCCTTCATGTGCCTTAGCATGCAAAAGTGAAAATCAATCTCCTTTTTTGTTGAACGGTTCTATAGGAAAGCTCAGCCATTATTACTTGCAGAAATGCTGCCCCTTGATGATGCCCTTACGGCCATTCTAGGTGGCTTAGCTTCTCACCCTCCTATAGCCTGGCATCTTATCTCCATTAAACGTCACCTCCAGACTATCCATGATATTAAGGAGGCGCTGCTGGAAGTTGCAGATATTTATAATACTGAAACTACTTCAGGTGTTGGTTCAAACCCCAGGTTCTAACCATTGAGGATTATTCAAAAGTAGTCCTTCTGAAGGAGGCTATGATGGTCCCTATAGCCCCATATGCTGGTTGCTACTCTGAGACCAGCATCTGTTTCGCAGCTCAAACCTGATCATCCTTCGCCCAGCCAACCTTAGGTTCCCAAGATATCAAGTTAGAGCACACCATCGGTAATAGGGCAGCATTCCTGCCCCCATCTTGCCACCAAAATCATCTTTTGTCAACAAATAAGACCCTTAACATGGCTTGTAGGCCTAAACCCCTTTTTCGTGTGTAGTTCTCACCACTAAAATGGTTAGATTACCAGGTCACCAAAGTTAACCTTCTTGTTTCACAAAAGGCCATGGCAGTTGATCAACCCAAATCTGGCATAGTTAAAGCATCCACATCCATGGCGTTATCTCCTCAAACCTCACAACTGAAGGGTTCTTCTCCTCCAATGGCCCTAAAAGTTGGTGCAGCTATGTGCTCCCTTCAGAAACCAAAAGGGTATATGAGCGCCATAAATCCCTCCCCTGTGAGGAGAACAAGCTTGTTTCACAGCACCCTCTTAGCAACTCATTGAGGTGCATTGACAATCCCTCTGATGACGAGTCTAAATGGGGTGGTGAAGACGCGAGCTATTATGTCTTGGGAGCTCCAATGGAAGTGCAGATCCGGATAGGTTGAGGCCTTAAAGAATAAGTATGGCCATGTTACCCCAAAGGATCTAAGTCCGGCAGGTGTTGAGGCGTTCATAGGTGATTGATACTGCAAATGATGCTGACCAGCTTATTGGGTCAGTGATCTGATCAACCCAATATGTTCATACCCTCCAATCTATTAATGATAGATACCCTGTGATGGCTAAACGCCTTGTCTCTTCTCTCCTATTTAAGGAAGTTCTCGCCCTCCCACCTACTTTTGGTAGCACGATAACAAAGGTAGAGATAATCATCAACAAAAGTGAGTTCAAGCCATCTTTGATATGGGTGCTCCAGTAAACGTAGTCTCTTCAAAGCTCATCAATAAAATTATGTTAGCGCCTGACTTGGACTATTCCCCGAGTTTGGAACTGTAGGGCCAACAACACGCGAGCTATTAGAGCCTACTCTTCTCTACCAATAATCATTGGGAAGCTCCTCCTGTCTACCCCCGCTGTGGCATTGGAAAATGGTACATACAACTTGCTTATTGGCACGCAATTCATGATTTATTATGATGGAATTATCAGCACAAAAGAGGGATTTCTCTCCCTTCTAAATTATTAAGTTCCCTAGACTTTATCAATGATGAGCCTAAAAAGAAAGAATACACATGCGTTGTTGAGTAACCTGCTTCCGCCCTTACCCTTACTTATACCACATCGGGCAGAAACACAAAGAAGCTGCCTGACCCTTTAGATTCTTTAGAGGGCCTTCCATTTTATGCGTCAGAGGTGGTAGTAGTAAAAGTAGATGAACAAAAGGTGATAAGCACCAAGATTACTATGCAAATCCCCCTCAACTGCCTCCTGCACTTAACAAGTATTGATGTATATGTCTTTTGGAACCTTGGGTATTGCCAGGTATCCTTGAGCCTGCCTACCAGAAAAACATCAATCTTCTGATAGGGAGTCTTACTAAAAAGGACATGGTTGTAAAGAAGCATTAGGAGGTTGGAAACGCCCTGCTGATTCCCATTGAGGACATTAGACAGTCCATTATACTGGGTTTGTGTTAGGTATGGGACTACCTACAGATCAATTGATATGCGCTCTGCCCCACGTTAAAATTTCTGAGGATCTAACCCCCGCTGTTCTTAATAAAGTTCATTCTTTACTGGAGTCTTATATAGACATCTTCTCCAAATCTGATACTGATTATGATCGTATGAAGGACTGGAGTCACACCATTAATGTTGGTTATGTTCAGCCTATTAAATCCAAGCCTTTTTTAGAAATCTAATTTTGAGGCCCTCCAAATGAGGACGGAGCTTAACAGTTACTGGATGCGGGGCTGCTGCTGCCTTCTCAAAGCCCTTGGTCGCCCCCTCTTCTGCTGATAAAGAAGAAACTGGAGGTCATTGGGTGTTTTGGACTACTTCAAATTGAACAACCTCACAAAGAAGGATAGCTATACTAGCACTACATTGGCAACGCCCTAGCAACTCTCAGCTCTAATTACTTCTCCACCATGGACGTGGCTAGCGGTAATTGGCAAATGGACCTTTCTCCCCTAGATCAGGAGAAATGCGCTCTTATCTGCAGTGAGGGTCTCTTCCAACCTACCTGGCTACCATAAGGCTGTGCAACGTGCTCACCAGTTTCCAGCGAGCAATGCATCATATTTTGAATGATCTAAAATTAAGCTACGTCAAGTCTATCTTAATAATATAACGGTGTCTTCAAGACCTTTAATGTTCATCTTACCCGCTTAAAAGAATTGTTCCAACGCCTGTGGGCTTCTAACATTAGGTTGAAGCCATCCAAAGTTACGTTCTTGCAGAAAAAAATGAATTTCCTTGGACACGTCATCTCATAAGAAGGGATTCAACCATTATAAGTTAAGTTCGAAATTATATCCAAAATGCCTTCTCCCAAAACCCTGAGCGATATCCAGGCTCTATTGAAAATGATGGGGTATTAACACTAATTTATCAAAAGTTTGCCCAGATCAGTGAGCCCCTCGTCCATCTCTTGGCAAAGAACACTCCATTTCATTAGGGTGCAGAACAAAAAGCTGCATTTAAAACCCTGATGGAGTTGTTGCAACATTGGCCGATTTCTTACCAACCTGACTACAGAAAGCCCTTTATGCTGTTCATGGATGCCTCTGATTACGACGTTGGATCTATTATGGCTCAATTAGATGATAATGGGGTCGATCACCCTGTGGCCTACTTCAGCAAAATGCTCTCAAACGCTGAATGCAACTACAGCGTCACTGAGAAGGAGTTCTTTGCTGTCCTGCTCGCTTTAAAACACTACCGCCCCTTCTTATATGGGATTTCTTTTAAAGTGGTTACTGACCATGTTTCCTTAAAGTAATTGCAATATAAGAAGGACCCGTGGGACGGTTGGCTCACTGGGCATTAAAAGCTCAAGCACTAAGGTATGTCATTGAACATTGAGCAGGAAATCGCCATATGAACGTTGATGGGTTGACGCGGCCTCCTGTCCTTCATTTAGATAATAGTGAAGATGAGTGATTACATGACCTCCTGATGACTCCTAATGCATGGGGGGATGAGGATGAATCTGTGCAAAAGATTCGAGCTTGGCACTCTCATAATAACAAAGTAAAAAGTGGAAAGTTTTAAAAGAAAATAGGGGTGTTTGGCTTCCCTATCTCAGCCATCAGAGCGAGTACCTGTCATTTTATAGTCCCATACTATTTTGCTGGGTATAGCGGGGTATGGAAGACTTATGAGTGAGTTAAGAAGCGCTATTACTGGGAGGGCATCATAACAATGGCGAGGTCCTGGATGCCTGTCTAACCTGCAAAAAGCAATCCAGCTTCAAGACCCAGTATCATTACCAAATTCACTACGCCTCTACAACCCTTCCATACAATAAGCCTAGTTGTGGTTGGTCTTCTACCCCAGGGTACTGAGGGAAGATATGTTTTGGTTGGCATAGACATTTTCATCAAATGGGTTTAAGCTGTGGCCCTTCCTGCTCAAACTACAAAGGCCACAGCTACTTTCCTCCATCAGAATAATTTCACTTAACATGGTTGCCCCAATGTTCTTTTCTATGATATTGGGAAAAACTATACATCCAGAGTAGTGAAGCTCCTCACTACCTCCATGGGCACGCAACAGCTCTTTTCAGCCCCCTACAACCCTCAACCAATGGTACCGTAAAAAATACCAAAAGGGACCTTGGTCTCCATATTACAAAGAATGGTCATTCAGCCCCTTTTCTGGTGTTAAGAAATAATCTAGATGAATTCATCCCAATAATACCAAAAATTTGGGATATTTATTAGCCGTGCTTGATTGCCAGATAATTTGCTGTTTGATAATATTAAATGTTATATATTTACTAATAAGTTTAGGTTCAGTGGATTATGTGTTCACTGCTGAATGTTATTCATGGATTGTTGTGGGAATTTATGGTGGAAAGAAGATGAATTTGTTACCAAATTTTCTGACTATGATTCCACTGACTAATTTGGAGCATTGGCGACTCATGCTGAGGATGCTTGAAGTTATATTAATATTAATATTTATTTGAGTAAGCCGACCAGGGGACGCACATTACCAAAACTAAAAATAAAACAAATAACTAAAAACTAACGTAAGTAATTGGTTCAAACAAAACGCTCAAATGAGTGGATTGAGTGAAACACTTTGAACAAAACAACCAACCAGGTGGGCAGAAGAAACTGCTTATTCCTCCATGTGGAAGGAGAGGGGGTCAGGGGGCTCATCTTTGGAAGCATCTTTTTTTAGTACTAGATGGTACTTTGGAAGCATCTACTTCCTCCCATAGTAGAGTGCATGTCAAGGCGGAAAGTAATGGCGTTGGGGCATCTGTGGCATGTGGTTTGATATTGCTAATAATTGGTATTTCATGGAAATTTCCAGCTAGGTAAATGGCACTAATATATTTGGTTAGAGCTTTTTAGCTTTAATGCGGGCATCTGGGAGTTTAAAAAATGTGGCAATGTTGGTTCAGGTAATTTTAGCTTTTGAGTTCTGTGCTATAGTTTCCATGCTCTGGATAGCATCATTAACATTTTTGTATAACTGTTTTACTGTGATTTTACTCTTTTGAGTAAGAATTTTGGGGATAACATGAGGTGAAATTCATCATGTGAGCATCGCCACTGATTTGGCAACAGCTTTAAAAAGGGGGCGACAATCTGGTATTGCAGCTGCTTTGACTGCAAGCTGGTGATCACTGCAAAATGATTCAGCTTTGGCTGTAGGGTATATAGTCAAGGGAGGTATTTGGCGTCCCATTCTGCATTACTGTACCGCTCAATTTGCAGAGATGGTTCTTCAATGAGCTTACCTGATTCGTCAATTTCAGCCAAAAACTACCATGGGTTTTGGTTGAATTGAATTGGGGAATTAGTGTACAGTTGAGGTTTGGTTGATTCATTTGAGGAATCATGGGATAAAACTTGAATCCAATCCAATGTTTGATTGGAGGAATCATTTGTGGCATTGGGACGAGGCGGAGACTGATTGGTGGTTGCAGGTGCAGCTGCAGCTTCCGGTTTTGGGGGAGGGGGAGGTAGTATTGTTCCCCATACTTGAACCTGTGTGGGGTGGGCGGTGGATTGGAGGTTGGTGGACAAGTTGTCCAATCTGTCAGAAATGGATAAGGAGGTGCACTTGCGTTTTGAGTGGTCCAACTCAAAACATGATGGGCAGATTGTCCGCCCACCCTTGACATGGGCCCAAAACAGATGATCAGGCACTGAAGGAATAACGGTGTGAGGTGGAATTGACATGGCAATTTTATTAAATTCAGGGCTGATTGTGGCATATGCCTGAGGCCCAGAGAGTCATGTGGCCCCATTTGGGACCACAAATTGTATGATGGGGTTGGAGCCATAGGCTGCTAAACCGTCCATAAGCTCCTGGTGGAGCACTTAAGGAGGAGTGGGTGGGCAAACCAGCAAACCGGACCACCAAAGTGGTGCCCATTAGGAGCCCAGTCCGAGTTGTGGGGAGATGGGTGCCCTGGAATACCAGGGGCACAGTTGCTGCAGTGGCAGTGTCAGTTTCACAGGTGAAGCCGAGGTCAAAATACCCATTGTAGGGGCGGAAATCTATAAATCCGGCAGGTGTCACCGCCTGTGCCATTTTGATAATGGCTTGGTCATGGTATGGGAATAGTTTCCCATATTTGACCTTAGGCTATAGAACATGTTTCTCAGGGGGAGCACCAGGGGGCAGGGTGGTACCGCTTGGGTATGAGCAAGGTGGGCGTCTAGGTCCTTAGGCGGAACAAATTGGCCCATAAGTTTGGAATGACTAGGTGAACCAGTCCTAGCGCGTTTTCCTGCTGGACGGAAAATGGCGGGGGGAGTTTTGCCACTTCCCAACACTGGAGCAACTGGCGGAGAATCCAAGGATATTTGAGCAAAACTACAATGGGCGATTATAATTGCTTTTATTAATTTATGTAAAAATTGCTTGGAATTTAAGCCGAGCATAATGTGAGTATCTATATTTATTTTAATATTTTATATAAAATCAACATGAGGCTCGTTCCAAGGATAAATTGACCTAATCTTGTATCGTTGAATAATATGAGTTTATTAGGAGAGATTAGCTACCATGAATAACTGACATTTTATTGGAGTTCCAGCTTGTATAGTTGAGGGGTTTCATAGGAGTAATAGCTTATATAATAATTATTATTATTCCCTCAGAATAAAGATCTCTCTTGCCCATATTATCTTGATTTAGTAGTTCATCAGCTAGATTAAAGGAAGATGGGACTGGATATCCCAAAGTAGGCGCGGGGTGACGCGCCTGGATTGGCTGACACTGCCAGCTCCAATACTACCTCCCTATAAGGAACTGGCGGGAACCTGGCCAACTGCACACCAACTATGATGTGCTTACTAGCTGTCATCCCTGAGGTGTGCAGCACAGGAAAGCCATAGCCACCTAAGTTGGGGAATGGACTCACTGGGGCATACCCAGATGGGTTAGCAAAGGGTTGAGATGGTGGTGCAGTGCAGGAGTGCTTTGGCTGCCTAGGATGGTGGAAGGACTTGCTGGGGCACACTAAGGACCCTGGGGCTAAGGAAAAGTCGTTGGTCTTCTGTGTTAATGGGTTGGATGCGGACTTATATAGGGTTGGTACACCAATGAAGGCAAAATGGCAAAGGGTCAACCAGTCTCCATACTGGTTGGCCAGGCACAGTAGCGGAGTCCTCTATCAGGAAAGGCGATTTGCCAACAACTGATCTTTACTTTACTAAGTGCCCTCATGGCCTATCATTTTAGTTAAAACCAAATCTTCAAAATTTCTCCATTTCCATTGTTGTGTGGCAAAGAACCTGGAATGCCTGCTTTACTAGACAAAGATGTTTTCTCAGCTAGTACTTATCTGGATCAAGCCATAAAGAGGTTGGCGCAGCACTTCATTCATTAACAGTCTGAGGCGAAGACCAAATTAGGGAAAACTGTCACTAAGAGGGCCAAGCGGCCAATGAGATCCAGCCAACACTCCCTTCCTTCCAAGTGGCAGAATTGGTATTCTACTACCACAACTGAATCATGGATAGAAAAGAAAAGATTGGTACCATCTAGGAAGGGCTTTTATTATCACTTTCAGCGAGGGTATGTGTAGCTTATCAAATCCCTTGCTTCCAATGTTACAATTAACAGAGTGCATAGACAATTCTTGTGACCTTATTACCTCTACCCCTCTTGAAGGGGGTAATGTCAGACAATTACAAGTCTGATGCATCAAATGATTGTTTTGGAGGTGAATGATGAAAAATAGGCCAAAAGACCCTGGTCAATTCCTGTTGGAATCTCTCAAATTTGAATAACACTTCTATTAATAATCAGGCAAACAAAATGAGTATGTCGGTCAGATTGCTCTAACCATTGGCCAAATCTGGGGAGTTCATCAGAGGCTCCTCTCCAGGCCACTTCTAATTTAGTAAATCCTACACCGCGGATACTGGCCCCTTTTATAGGGTCAGAGGCTGTCCAAGAAAGTGAAAAAGTTTTCCAGCTCACTGATTTGGTAAAATATTAAAACCTTACCGCACAGATTTATCTTACCTGCCCTCAATTGTCCATCCTGTCAAAGTGAAGTGAGTTTTTGAGCTCTGATAGGTCAACTCTTAGTCTTCCCTAATTTGGACTTTACTAAGCAATACAAACTTTGAGCCTTAACAATTGAAATACTCAGTATTAACTTTCTTAAGAGGGTTTGCTTTTTACACCTCTTGACACAACTAATAAAATATTTAAAAATCCAAATTGTTAGTATCCTTAGGGTTTTATTGTTTTTTATATAATTAAGTGCAAAACATCCCTGAATCAAAATTCCATCAGTAGAGAATATCACTTCTCCTGCGGAAAAATTGTTGGATTTTAGGTGCAAAACGCACCAGCAAGCATATCCAAAACCTAAAATACAACAGCCATCCTGAGGGCGTTTTGGCGGCGACCAATAATTACCATAAGGCAGCGCACTGCCACTCCATGTGGGGGCAGCAGGCGTTAATCTAGTCGACTTATGCTAGAGCTAGTGCTAGCAAAAGGTGGGCAAAATTAAAAACCTTTATTAAAATTTCGAATTTTCTCAAAAAAAGTGATCAAAGAGAAAGAGAGAAAAAATACGATGCTCTGCTCCCCATATGAAAGGGGTGTTATTAGAAAGTAGCAAGACAAGAGGTTTGGCAAGTTGATCAAAATTAGGGATCTATTAATAGTAATATCATATAAATTCTAATAATGTCTGTATCTCTTAAAGGCTTTTCAATTCAGGTATCTTGGAGATTACTTCAACCTTATTGTACAAGAGTTGAATTCCTTCCCACAAAATGGCATGTAAAAAAATAAAGTCATGCTGGAAAGAGGTACACTTCACATTTTTTCATTTATATGATTCTGTGTCAGTCATTGAATTACTGATTTGAGGTGGTCTAGATGTTTGGTAAATGTTTTGATAAGCACCATCATGTCATCTAGGTAAATGGTTTTACAGCTGAGTTTAAGATTTTATATGATATGTCCATAACTCATTGAAAGGAAGTGGGAGCATCACATCATCCCTGATAGAGATTGTTAGATTTTGATGGTTGACTCAAAAATAAACCCTTTTAGAAAACTACCAATGCTGATAGATTACTCTCATTGATGGATCCTTTGTCCTTCCTGATTCATCTGCATAATCTGATAAATCAGATTCACCTCATAACCTCTCTGATTGCGTCTGAGGTGCCCAATTATCATAGCTAATAATAGCTATGATATATTCATATTATGGCCGATTATGGGTCCACTTGGGTGCAAAATGGTCTCATAGAATTAACTAAATTGCACCACCTAAATTAGTGCATTAATCTTAATGCACTAAGGCGGAAGTTGGGTTCAATTAATGAAATCAATAATTAAGCACTTAACTTTTCTTTCTTGTTGCAAACACTTTTGAAACCTATTCAATTCAAGACTAAATCTAGTTTGATAATCTCATAGAGGAGATTAGTCTGCGCCCGTGTCTGGGAGCAGTTGGGCAAGTAAGGCAAGAGGAGCAAGCGGAAGGCCCGTGGCCTCTAACATTCGAAAACGCCCCAGAGAATCCAGCAGAATAGAAAAAAATCTAAAAAAACTGGCAGTCACAATTTCCCCGGAGATACTCGTGTGGCAAGCACGATGCAACAGTACATCAACACGCCACACTCCCAGCTACTTTTGTCGGTGGAATTCAGAGTCCGTGTGTATCTGGACATCCAAAAAACGGCCTTATGGGAAAAATTTTGTGAAGATGTACACAAAATTTTCCCAACCACGGTGTATGTTGCACCTCACTCCATGTCATGTGGTTGGCTGGACCTAGGTTTTGAAAGCAAAATAGCAGCAGACAAGGCTGCAGCGGTGCGCATAGTGGTTGACCTCCCCAAAGGGCAATGGGTTGTCAAAACCAAATGCACCAGATGGAAAAAATCAAACCAAATTTTCCTCACGTTTGACTTTTTGCCTACTACGGTAAAACGTGACATTTTGGAGCAACACCTGAAAGATGGTCTCGCCATATATGGCGAAATACAATCTTTTAAATGCAACGTTTCATGCTGATGCCACACCTATGCACCGGCAAAGCCATCACAGTTCTGACCCCAACTGAGGAGATCATGAAGGACCTAACCCAGATCCCGCACTCCACCTTTATTGACATTGCAGGGCATACCACCCACCCATTCTGGGTAACCTTGGACAGCGCGCCCCCCATTTGCACCCACTGTGATGCATTTGGCCATAAGGCGCATGCATGCCCCATCAAGGAGGGCGTCACATTCCAAGAGCACCCCTCAGTGGCCATGGCCAGCGGAGAGGCGCACTACGAACCAACTGCAAGCACCAAGGAGGCTTTCCTGTGGGGAGCACAAGGCTGCTACCTATTGGTAAAGCCCATCTCCCCGCAGGAGTGGAAGAAGGCCAAGCAGGCCCATAGGGCCGCGGCCAAGGAAGCGGCCAAGGCCACCACCACCATCCCACACTCACAACGCCAGGAGGACATGGAGACCTTCGCGGCAGAAGTGACTCAGGAATACATCACCTAATCATATTGGGAGGCCCATGCTGAGCAGGCCACTCAATCTGAGGATCCAATGGGAGATTTGATCTCACCCAATCACTGCACCCAAGCTCCGGTCAAAACTGACTTGGGACCTATCCCAACAAAAATTTTATTTTTGCCCCACTTGATGGTGCACCAAACTTATCTGCACCACAAAAAATTCGTCCGATGTCGGGAAACAAAAAGTGAAGGCCAAAGCCAATGTGACTCTTTCCGCAAAAATTAACAAAAACCCTGATAGCACTGCTGCTAACACCCACGCTGCTGTGAAAGCCCGTGGGGACCTGGAAGAGGCTGGTGGGCCCAGGGGCCCACCCCTCACACCTAAGGTGCGATGGGGGAAACCTTCACTCTAGGGATGCTGAATATTGCTGGACTCAAGGCCTCCCCATACCAGGCTATGAAACTGAGTTTTTTACAAAACAATTTACCCATGGATATCCTGGCCATCCAGGAGTCCCACTGTCCATGAGGTTCTGAGGAAGCTTGGAAAACAATGCTCCTACCATCCCTATCCTTTTTGTTGAAGCACTGTGGGGTGCTAATTCGGAAAAACAATTTTTTCAAATTCACATCCTCAGAAACATTCCTAAATGGCCGAGTGCTCATTGTCACCTTCTCGTGGGCTGACGTTGTGCACACAATCGTCAACATTTACGCCCCAAACGGTGCACATGAGCTTTAGGATTTTTTCTCATCAGTCAAATCCCTCCCGCTACCCCCCAATTCTTTCCTAGTTGGCGACATGAACTGTTGACTAACCTCACCAACGGACTGGTGGCCACCCTCACCCCATGCCCCACAGGGTCATGTAGAACTACGCGTTCTAAAAGCCACCCTTGGGTTAATGGATGCACTGCCGTGACATGCCCCACTGCTCGAAAACATGACGTGTCCCCACGTCCACAACGGCCAATTAAGGTCCATGACCTGCATCAACCTTATTCTAACGCCAGCGAAATTCCAACCCCACATCTCCCACTTCAAAACAACGAAAATGGAATTCTCCGACCACCGACTGGTCTTGATAACATACCACTTACCCATCACAGTTGCAAAGGCCCCACATTGGTGCAAAATCCGCCCCCCCAAGCTCGCGTCGCCAGGATTTTCCTCGTGGGTGGAAGAGGCAACTTTGGCAAAATTGTTTGTTGCCCCTATTGCGTGGACCCCATTTCCACATGGGCAACTTTCAAAGAAGATACCATCTGCCACTATCGCCATCTCTCCTCCAGACACTCACGAGCCACATTGGCGGTAATCTCGTGTGCGCTGGCAGAATTGGCCCACTTGGAGTCCAATATTCTAGCCACAGGATATAGCCCTGCATGGGGCTGGAAGTGGGCGGAGGCAGCTGCCCACCTCAACGCACTCAAAAGGCAACACAAACATCAGGTTTGTGTCCAATACAGGGCCACATGCATCACTAAAGGCGACAAGTGCACCACATACTTCTTTAAAAAATTTTTCTCACCACGCCAGAGTGTGGCCTGCACACAGGTGTGAAGATCGGATAATTCCATTGCGTACACACTGGCTGAAGTGGCAATCAAAATGCAAAGATATTACTCCAAGTTATACCAAGCTGAACCAATTTAGCCGGCTGAAATAGCAGAATTTATCACCCAAGCTCATATCCGCACCATTTTCTGATACCTGGAAAGTAATGAATTTAATTACTCCAAACGAATTATGGACAGCCATTCATGGTGCGCCAAACCGAAAATGCCCAGGCCCAGATGGCATTCCATATGAGTTCTACAAAAAATATTCTAAATATATATCCCCATTACTGCTAGCCTCACTCAACCAAAGCCTGTTGGAAACGCGCCTCCTACCAGGAGGACATGAGGCCTTTACTGTCACACTCTTCAAGAAAGGGGATAGGCTTGACTTAGCCAACTGGCGCCCCATTTCTCTAACAAACACAGACACCAAAATTTTAACCAATTTCCATGGCTAACCATTTAAGGACTGTAGCATCTGCACTATCTCCCCAGAACAATTTGGTTTCATCCCCAGAAGGTCGATTTGGAAAACGTGCAAGCTGTGGCTAATGTGTGTCAGTCCACAGCCTCTGGGGCACTTGTATTCTTAAACCAACAAAAGGCCTATGATAGAGTATACTGGGAATACCTAAGGGCCTGCCTCCATCAATTCCGCCTACCCCCCCCCCCCCCCCGCTTCATAAACTGGGTGATGCTGCTCACGGATTCTGCGACAATGGCAGTGCGTGGCCCAGGCTTCCTAATGGAAGTAGTCCACCCTCAAAGGGGCCTGCGACAAGGGGACCCCCTCAGCCCACTCTTATACAACTTCAGCCTTGACCCACTACTGCGAAATGTGAATGCCCACCTCACTGGGGTCCATGTGCCAGGCCAAACCCAGTCAAGATGATGGCATTTGCAGATGATTGCGTGGTGGGGGTGTCTAATAACAAAGATGCACGTGCGCTTGAAGCCCTCATCCAGGAATATTCCCGGGTAAGCAACGCGGCACTGAACGCCTCCAAAACTGAAATCATCCTCCTTGGTCGGTTTCAGAACTGCTGGGCCCCAGCAAGTAGTTCCCAACCCAGCCCATCTGCTCGCCCACGTCCACGCCTTACTAACTCAACACACACCGCTCCACTGGTGCTCCCCTTTGTGCCACGTCCTACCATAGGACTGGTACGCCATCTGGGCATGTGGATGGAGGCAGGCGGATACGCGTCAGCAGTAATGGAGTGCCATATACTGGACAACGTGACGAAGCGAATCGCCTCTCTCAGAGCCCACCCTACTACCCTCACTGGCAGGGTTGTTCTTGCCAACTCTATGCTCCTATCCAAAGTCTTGTCCAGAGCCCACGCCATCCCCTTCTCCCCAAGCTTCTTCAAATCCCTGTATGCTTTGCTGCAAGGATGGCTTTGGTCAGGCTGCCCTCCACCAGTATGACTAGAGTCATGTTTGGCCCTCATCATCAAGTGGCATGGGCCTGTTTGACTTCAAAGCCCATGCTGCCAAGATCCTGGGCACCTGGATCGCGGCCATCACCGCTCCTACACTCCCATCCCAACACTGGTCCCGCGCAGCCCGCTCCAACTTCTCCCGAGCCTTGGGCCTCAACAATCCATTAAACCCCCACTCCCTGATGAAATACCTCGCATCACACACATCGGCCACAGGTCCTCATGGGACTAAAACCCACTACAAACGAATCCTACTCTCCATGCGAAGCGCAGAGTGGAGAATTCATATTAGTGGACATACAACCTGAAGAGGCCGCCCCTCTCCTCAGTTCACACAAGAGGTACAGGGGCTACCCATCCATGATGGCGTGATCCCCATCCGACCCCATGTCCTATCCAGGGTGGACTACCTGGACATGATGGACACCCCTTATTCCACTGAGACCCAAAAGACCATCTGGAAATACGCACACCATCCTCTGTTGCAGCCTCAAGTCCGCTCCCATGTGTGGCGCTGCCTGAGGCGGGTGTATCGTACAGCTGAGCGCTCTAACGCTTTACACTCATCCTGTGTCGTGTGTGGCCAGTATGGAACGCTGTTCCACCGCCTGGAGAAGTGCCCCACCTCTAAAGTGATATGGCGCGAAGTCCAACGTCTGCTAGGCCAGGATCAAACGCATCCCTTCAGTCTGTCAAGAGATATGTTTGCTTCATCAATGGCCTCCCCTCCCACCCTCCCTCCGTGCTCTGGTGGTTGCAATCGCCATGTGGACTATCCACACGATTGTCTTGGATGCCATCGCTGGCTCCATCCCCACCCTCCCAGAAGCTGTCCACAGATTCCAGTCTCATTTGGTGGACCACTTTCAAGCGTGAATGTTTGGATATCTCCCACCGCGTCGCCGACAGCTGGTCTCCTCCTGGTTCCCAGTCTGGTTCATCAAATCAGACCCCTTCCTCCACACGTGCTCAATAGTGGCTATGGCCCCTTAACACGTTCCCTCCCCCTCCCCATAAGTGGCGTTCCCGCTGGCAACAAGAGATAGCATCGCTTCTCTGGGGTGCCCCCCCTGGTACTAAGTTTATCTTTCCTGCGTCATATTTGGAAGTGTCCATCCCATGGTCGGCCTTCCCCGCAATAAATTTAAATTTAAAATTTAAAATAATTAAGCACTTAAATATAGATGTCCCAATTATGGGCGTACTTAGTGCTATGGAGAGGCCTGCCAATGTCCTGAATTGGGGTGTGTCATCTTTTATGGTCATATATGTTTTATTCCCCATTTATTGTTAGATGTCAAGTTATGACATAGATCTAATCGGAAAGATTTTGATGTTGAGTTTGCAACCCAAAATCATCCCAATTATGAGAGTAAAATTGCCTTCAATTGGGCTGAAACAATTGTTATTTTAGTCAATTCATGGGCTAAATTGACTTGGGGATTTTTCATAGTTATTGCCATGACAAGCAGAGGATTGGCATAATATGAATGAACTCATCTAATAGATGAGTTTGGCCAGGAGATGCCTGAGAGGTATATAATACTGGCGCCTGGCTGATTAATATCATATCAATTAATCATCATTTACCATTTTATTGATCATTATAAAATATTGTTACTTAGCTTATTAATTATTGTTATCCATCTGCCATCTATCTTATATTTGTATCTGTTGCCGTTATGTCTATATTATATAGTTGTGTGTGTTTATTCTTCCCAAAGAGAAGTACATAGTTGCCTGCCGGAGAAGTAATCCCAATTATAGAGGAATAATTTCCTAATTTTGTATGAAGATAGAAGGTCTTGTATTTGTTGGTGCCAGTAGACTTGAGAACGGTGAGCGTACCAGAGTTACTTGGCTATTATTGAGGATTATTGGAGAATCAACTTCCTGATTGAGAGCAGGAGTTTCATTTGAAAAGCAAGTTTATATCCTCAATTTCATTGTTAATTTATTATAGCTTTCACCATCAGCTGATAACTTTACAGAGATGAGCAGGTTAGCATAATCCTTCCATACATATCAACGTGAATATTCCTTGGTTTTCAGGAAAAAGATCCATCTGCCAATAACCACTTGCAAGGTGCATCATAGAGAAGAAATTTGAGACAGAACACCGGGCCAAAGCATCATCATTCTTTGGATTTGGATAGCTGTCCTTCTTAGTGAGGCTGTTTAGCTTCCTATAGTCAATTACTATTATGTGACCATCGTCCTTTCTTTTTATGATTAACAGAAGGGATGACTATGGAGTTTGGAACGGAAAAAGTAGGAAGGAATCAAATAATTGCTTGATCTCAAACTTCATGTATTGCTCCTTTGCCTTTGATCCTAAATGGCTTTAATCAAATATGGACAATCTCCAACGTTGGTAATATGTGTCAAGTCATTCATGTGGCCATAGTCTACATCTGACGTGGAGGAACCATCTTGATAGTATTTAAGTAGCTGATAAATTTTTCTCATGTTCATCCTGTTTTGAATAATCAGATATCTGGACTTGAATGATAGCAAAAATCAGATTATCAATGGAAAGGCCAAAATTATGATGGGTATCAATTAATACACCTTGTAATTTTATCAATGGGAAGTAATTGACCTTTCCCAATTTATTAATGCTTATTGGGTAAAATAATTTTGTTGGTAAAGTTCCTAAGTAATAGATCAATAGTCCACTTAATAGTATGGATTGAGGACTCCTGGAAAAATCTAGCTCCAAAACTACTTACTCCAATGACACAAGTAATGTGTAGCAAGCAGTTTGGGTATACTCAGGATTATGTTGTGGAAACCACTATTTTTTCTCCTAAATTTTTACCTCCTTGATGGCATAATATGACATGGCTTTGCTGCATCTACTGAGTTGGATAGCTTTAATGTTCTTCCAGAGGTAGAATATAAAAATGTAAAGCGGAAACAGGGTACTTAACCAAACAAGAGTAATTGTCAGGGTAGTTCCTGACATTAGTACATTCCTGGGATTACATATATTATCCATCATATCAAGAGGATATGTGCTGAAGTTAGATCAATTAATTGCATATCAAGCCATATTTTAATGGTTATGGTTCAATAAATCTTTTAAATTACCTTATTTGCATTAATATTGAGTCAATTAATCGCACCAAAACGAATTTGCAATGAGACTGAGACGATTCACACTGCTTTTCAAAATCATATTCAAGTTGCATTCCCATACGATTAAAAGAATTATAATGCACTGTTTCAAAACCAATCAAGCTTAGGTAAATCCAGGTAGATGGATGGGATATAAAACTAAGGCTTTATTATGGTTAATTTTTAAGGTTAATAAAAATATTTAATATTATGCAAACACTAATTAAAGTTATTCACTAACGTATTAACAATCCTGATCTACCACCAAAGCTTTAAGGAACTCCCTTCTACCTTTACTCTCCCTAATCATATGTGTGGGCAACTACCATACTAATAAATCCACTATTTCTTCCATTTGGATGCATCTAGTGTCCTGGTCATTCTATATCCAAAGCCTTGGTTATGCTAGCTAATGGTTAGCTACCCCCAACCAGGACAGTAGTACACCAGTCCCAGACAGTAATCATTCTTACTAGAGACTTTATTATCCAATATGAAGGGGAACATAGTTCAGAAGCGATTTAAATCCTTCTTTAGGTTGATAACTCCCTTGTATCTAGTCATAAATTTTATTACAAAAAGATTGATAATGATTATTGTCTAGGACAACTGCACGAGCTGAAAATAGCTTGCCAACTCAGATTGGCAGAGATGAGTATGCAACTAACAACCTAGTACTATTTGACCAGCTGTATTATACTCTTGAGTGTATCTAAAGTTTAAGGCGAGCTTGATATCCTTTATTTAGTTGTGATGAAACAACAATGATGGGTGATCCCATATCTAATTAAGCTATAAATTAGACCGTCTGAATTATCATTTTCACTTTGGTGACAGTTTCTTCAAACTTCTGTGGAAGGTCTAACAATTTTTTGAGGATTAACGTCGCTTTCAGCTTTTGAGAAGTCTCAGAATACTTCTTGATCCAGGAGACTGCGGATGCTTGATATGGATCAGATCATATAGTTCAAGGTATTGATCAGCATCGCTGGTTGTATCAAATTTTCCTGGGACACACAATAACCTGACTGAGGTAAGTGCCTTTAGGAACCTGGGTGTCATAATTAATTTGGCAAATATTTGGTCAGAAATGTGGAGCTCAGCGTATGAACTTCATGTCATACCCTGTGTCAACATATCCCCTTCAGAGTCATCAGGCTTATTATTAACGCAAACAAGATGAGCAATTGGCAATATATTGCTTTCAAGCACCTTTGGTCAGTCAGCTATAAAGATACAAAACCCTAAGCCGATTTTCCTTTTACCTGCTTATCAATTGTGGTGTTCTTCTTAAGACTCATATCCTTGGTATTTTTATTCTTCTTAAAGTAGTTGCATCTTGCCTTTTCTCACCTTCTTAATCTTTGTTTCCTCTACAGTATAAATTGTGGGGTTCATGCTGGATTTTTGTGAGGTTTCTGGATTATGTATGTCAACTACATTAAGTAGGGCTCTTTAATGTCTAAGACAGATCTTAGGCTTTATTTGACAGTTGTGACATGTTGGCTAGATCAATGTTACTATGTATATCAGAAACGACAGTGGCTACAGCATCATCCTGAGTAAGCATCTTCAAGTCAATAGCATTTGGGCCTCTATATAAATGCAATCAGCTTATTTAGCAAGGGTTTCATTATGACGTGACGATATTCTTGTGAAGGCCTGTTTCTTCATACTCAGGCTCTGCTTAGACCTAATTTCTTTTGATAAGCGCCTCTTTTAATTATCTCCAGGTATGCAAGTTTTCCATGTGAGGCACCATAACCTAATGATTCATGCAGCTTAAATAAGATAAAATATGCTTAACCTTTTGATCAGTTGCATCCTCCATTGCAACTTCATAAAAGTAGAGGAAAGAGGTGATACTCCTTTTTTCAGGTGTAAACTTGTCCTTGAATGAAGACTTAAAGATAGTAGCTTCTAAGCTGATAATGACATGTAATCTGTGAGCTTTGGATTTGGTAACTTCAGTTTTTATGTCACTCTGTTCAACTTGTCATTTGAGCTTACATATTTGGTCCTGTAGAGGATTGAGGTGTTGTTCCATCACTTCCATGTAAGTCTTGTCAAAAAAACATAAAGTTGCTTCTTTTGAGGACGAACTTATCATTCTCCAAGTTCCTAATGCGTTTATCAGATCATTATTTTGTTGGAAAGCAGATGAGTGGTCGTTTTTTAAGCTTATCATTATCCTATAATACTCCAGTGCGCCGTTTCAAGTCCTCCTTCATCTCTTTGCATTCAGTGCTCTGAAGAGTATTCTCAGTCTTGGTTTAAAATTCTTCTATAAGAGAATTCCGAACTTTTCGCCTTTGTTAAGTATATGATAATTTTATTAATGTCCTCTCAGCTGAGGAATTTGCCTCTCAGGTCGCTCTCAATCGGCTGAGATGCTTGGTAATAAAAAATGTAGACAACGGAGATACACATTTTCTAGATCCTGTTTGACTTGGGCTACTTGGAATATGATACTTTGTGACACTGATGAAGTCTCAGAGGGTCGATGGGCCTCAAGATCATCAATCCTTCATAATGCTTTTTCTAGATGTGTTTTAAAAGAAAGATTTGTTTTTACTTTTGGTAAAATATGTGGAAGCTTGAGCTGCTATATTCCATGAGCTTCACTATACAGTCAGAGGAGTCCCTAGTGAAGGCATCAAGTGATTGACTGGTATTTTTTTTGACTCCAAGATGTCCTTTTGGAGACACTCGTTCTTCCTCCACATACTTTATAATTCCATAATCAATCTTCCCATTTTATTATAAAACTGAATGATGTAGGAGTGGTTAACTCTGATTTAACAATGGACGTCTCCTATACTTTGTGATGCTGAATTATATACCTGCTTGTAGGTCAAACATAAGGTCCTTTGGGTATTGATATGATGGTGAAGTTCCTCATTGTGGGCTTCCTAATAAATGCACGATATGATAAAGCGCAGGGTTTACAAATCATGTATATAAAGATATAGATTTTCACTTTAACATAGTTCTCTTGGAGAGCACTGGATTTGCACAGGTTCATGAGGGACCTGTTAATGCGGTTGCCCTTTCACGGCTGGCTCTTTCTCCTGGGTTAATAAATCCAGGAAGTATCTCTTTGACTCCTTTGTTGAAAACTCAAGTAAGGCGACTAGATTTGGGTATCTGCATAGGTTTTATTTAACTTCTTCAAACGTGATGATAGGTGGACTTCCTATTAGATCATCTTCTTCAAAATTCTATTGTGCACTCAGCAGGAGACACTATCAGCTGGGTTATCTTCCATGGTATAATCAACTAACATCAGTTATTGTTAAGCGGCAGTTGAGCCTGATGTAGTGAACACCATCCTGTTGGGCTTTGATTCCTAAACTTGATGGTGCTATGCTCAAGAAGCCTGATAACTAATACTTGAAGTTGACAAAGTTGCACGACAATTATAAGTTTATTTAGAAGGGTGCCAAGTAACAGCTTATGACCTGCAGATAAAGTATCAATCCTATGGTAAGTACAGTGAATGTAATTATTGAAGTCAAGTACCCTAAACGAAATATAGAAATAATGACGTAACTTTACTAAAGTTTAAAATATGGAGCTTTATATGTTGCATTTAACAATGAAAAGCCCCTCAAAAAGAAAAGGATTAATTAAATCTAAACAGGGGTGAATTCTGGAAAGGAAGGCTTTGGTCAGGCAATATATTCTTAATGCTATAATGCCTTTTTACCATATTTTTGATAGGGCAAAAATGACTAGTTTAATACCCAAGTTCACTGAGACTTGGGGTCACTTAGGCTAATCATTGGTAAGCTTCTATAATTCTTACCCTTATCTGGGTTAATCTTAATTTGCTGCCTCAAATGCCACCATGAGTCACTTTTTCCCGATTCTTCTGATGATTCATTATTTTTGATGAGGTGGGGCTTCATCTCAGGGTATATTAGGCTGATTTTGTCTATCATAAAATTCCTAAATTCAATTTGAGCAATGTTGACCATCAATTTTCTCTTTGAGGAATTTATAGAGGTAATCCTTAACATCCTTCTTGGTTTTAGGTGTCAATTTGAATATATGAGTTAAAATGGGCATATACTTCCCATCAGGTCCAATATTCTGATATCTGACACTTGTACAGCCACCATAGACTGATGCTGATATGAACTACAGGATGTCCTAGAGAAACTGAGAAGACAATTGAACTAAAAGCCCCTCTGAATATGAGGAAGCAGCGCTCTATGAGCCAACTAAAGTGAAGACCTGAGTATAAACCCACTTTCCGCCTTTTCAAGCTCTACCATAAAGTATAGTTATAAGAATGTTCATCCCTAGCTAGGATAATCTCACGTCATTTTTTTATTTTCTATATGAAAATGATGTAGGATGCCACCAGCAGACAAAAATTGAAGCACACTATTTCTGTAAGTCTTGAGATCCAGCCTCTCAGCCTAGATTGCGATAAATTTTGCACAGGCACAAGAGGGGACCAAAGGCACTAGAAGAGCTTTTTACACAACTGAAGGCCTTGATCAGGTTGTTATTGAAGGGTGGGTTGCTTCTATGGCCCCAAGAAGCTTTTCTCGGTGCTTCTCTTCTCTAATTCTTCCTTTATGAAAGGATTAACTGGTTCTTAAAGAGATAGCCATTATCAGGAACAACAGTAGAAACCCAAGACTCTTCCTACACCTGAACTGTTATTTTCCAACCCCCTGGATGTGATAATATTAGCCTCAAAACTAGAAATTCCTTGAAGAGTTTTACAAATAAGATTAGATCCCTCAATATGAAGTTACAGATTGCAGATTACTAATCCACATCAACGGACGGACCTGAGAGGTTTTAGTATTACAACTTGTAATATTGATCTCCATGAAGCTGAATATGCAAAGCATTTCAATTAGTCAAATTATTTAGGTCTGGCTCTATTAAATAAACTCCACTGTGGATCTGAGGTGACAGTGTCAAGGCTTTTATAAATATGTGTATTTTTATTAAAAACACTCCAACCTATTTGCTCTTCTTAAGCCAAGCAATAGAAAAATTACAAGCATGGGGGACAGACAGGCCAGTTCTGAGCCGTGATTTAATCTTCCCTTCCTTGATATAAAGACAATAGCCCTCTTTGGGTAGGTTGTTGGCTCATTACCTAATTCAAGTCTTTTATTTTAGAAGAATATGATTCCAATTGTTCTCTTATAACCCAGTAGTTTTCCAAATCCCAATATTTTCTCTATCAAAATTTGTGAATCACGCCACTATTTGCATTCTGGCTCTAATATTTATTGAGTGGGTACTCAGACATTAGACCATTAGCTCACTGCACATTAGCGGAAATCATCAATAATTATGCATCTAATCTATTCGCAATCTGACACCCACAAAGGCCATCCTTATACCCAAGATATGCCCCAACGATCCACCGATGGCTTGGTGTGATCTTGTGAGCAAGTGGCTTTCCAAAATGCCAATTATGGCATGCCTTCCAGGCTCAAAAACTGACTGTCTTCCTAACTTGATAGAGGTTTGCAGTCTTTGGTTCATCCAGAAAACCACCTTCAGAGCAATCTACCCCCAGTATATATCACCAAAGTTATGCAACGCCCTGGACCCTTTGCCAACCCCATGTGACAGTTTATTTAACTACCAACCTTGAATATATACAGAGATTGCCTGTCAGGGTGATAGCAGATAAAGTTTAGACTGTCCTGCCATTTAGGATACAAAAGCAACCAAAAGGCAAGCCAGAATGCCGGGACATTGCCTCTTGAAAGATGTTAAATGGAGCTGGAAAAATTCTTCCAGAGAGTGCCAATAGGCCATAAATGTGAATAAAAACCTGACAACAAACCAGGCTATCATGGCCCCTGGGCCCTTAGGTTTGGGATCTGGGAAAATTGAGATTGTGTTGTGTGTTTAAATTTTGTCATAATAAAAGAAAATTTTGGGAAATGGTATTTTACTAAATTTTTAAAAGTTGAAAATAGACGTCAATTTGCTCAATGTGTTATGACTGTTTAATTAACATTTGATTTAGGGAATAGCTTGAGAAGCTCAGGATCATGGCCCTCAAGATTTGACCTAATCTGGCAAACTTTGAGTGAGGGTGGGGAAAGGACAAATTTAACTAGAAATTTTTTCAAAATTATTAGCAGCAGGCCAAATCGCTGTCAGTTCATTCATAAATTCCCAATTTGCATTTTTTCAGCTTTGGCAACTGGAGTGACAGCATCTCACCCTATGGTCTTTAGGAATTGCCAGGGCCACCCCACATAGGGGCAGTCTTAAGAGGATAAGAATGGTTAAGACACCCAACCCACCCACACCAAGTCACTACGGCGTCTGTGTATCCAAGTGAGAAATAATAGAAAAAGATTTTAATGTGTCCAGGGCAGGTTTCATACCGTGAGCTGCATTTTCAAATGGCCCAATGCCATCAAGTTTTGCTGACAATTCGACATTTGATACTTCATTTTCCAAAATTATGCGCCCTATGGCCTTTGTTTCTAAGGGTTTGGGGTTCTTGGGCCTTGATGTTGAGGGCTTGTTGCCATCAAATTCATATGGGCCCTTGGCCCCATGGAGATGCCAATTTACAGATATCTCAGCACAAATTCCCTCAATTTGACATACTAATTCAGCTGAAGTTAATGTGGGGACAGGTGGTGGAATCTTCAAAGGGAGGGCTGTTACCCATCGCTCATCTGCTACATGGGTGAAGTCTCCCTGTGAAATGAGAGGGACATCTGCCCTTCTCTGACCTTTTTCATAGAGAATGGGAATGCCACCTGGTCCAAGCAGTGGGGACCCTTTCCCAAACTTACATTATCAGCTCATAGATTAAACCAACCTAATTTGCCTCACTGATTAGTTAATTTAATTTATGATGCAATACACTAAGTGAACCTGGTGACTACTTACGATATGGTGGTAAATCACAGTACTCTTGTACAAGTACCAGAGATCTGCAACCGCAAAACTAGGAGGAGTGGTTCACCATGCCTCCCCAACTTTGGGGTTGTCGTAGCAAGACCCACAGTTGCCCACATTGCTGCCATTTGGTTTTCTATGTGGGTCTTTGATATTACTATGAAAATAACTCCCTTACAGAAATCATAGGACTTCCCTCCTGCAAGTGAGTAAGACTCCTATGCTACTGTCTTTCTGAGTCTTCTGTTGGGTGTAACAAATCCAGACTTTTTTCTCAGTCTTACTTTAATCAGAAGAATCTATGACACTTATGACTAACAGGGGAATCCAGAGAAATCATAACTCTCATTTTCATGATTGCCAAACCTGAGAACAAATAAATACCGCCTTAAGCCAGGAGTTTTGTATTGAAATTCCTATTAAACAAGAAAGAGTCTTAATGCCAATTCTCTTCAACAATGGGAATCATCTCACAGATTTCTCTAGATGATTCTATTTCAGTGCTCATCCATTGAGTACTACTAATTATATTGATAAAGACAATGGTACTAGAGCTGTCATCTCTGCCCTTGAGTCCTGGCCTGGCTTCCAACTTTTTATGATGGTTCTTAATAAAACTTTTCTTTGTGCATTTAAAAAATTGAGTAGGCTCAGCATGGAATTCCTGAAGCTACATGAAACAATTTCTTACTTCTCAGAAACTTCCACTAGACTTGGATACATGTTGTCAAAGAAAAGGACAAGAACATGAACATCTTCTTCTACTAAAAGTCTGTTGTCACGCAATTGACCAATGCTGTAAGTGATGTGCAGAGGAGGCAGAATGCGAACTGTTGGTAAAACGGAGGTTGGCATGAAAAAAGAGGGTCTTTATGCTGATGCTTCCCTACTATTCCTCTAATCAAAACCAAGATCCTCAAAGAGGTTGTCATTAAATAACCCTGGGACAATGAGATAAATTATTATTATTATTATTTTAAACACTTTGATACCACTTATTCTTCTGATGAACCACCAATGTTTCTCACCTTGCCACGCTGGTGGGGATTTTACTAATCTTATCATTCAATTTTCACTGATGTCAGGTTTCAAACATTATTTAAAGAATCAACTTTCCTGATGTCAGAGTCCAAACTCAATCCAAATAATTAAAGTTACTTCTTCAAAAAAGTAACAAGATGCCGCTGAAACCCCAAATAGCAAATCAGTATAGCTCTTTTCTTGGAAGCACATAGCAACATTACCTCAAAGTTCAATACCTAATTATAACTAAATATTGATATCAGCAAATAATTTGGGATAGTTCCATTTCAAATTTTTCTAATTGCCACTATGGTATAGAATAATTTAAGGACTTGTGCCATTCAATGAGCTTTTATCCTTAACCTGAAAGCTAGTTTTATCAGATGCAAAGATCCTTACATTTGGGTCTTTGGTTGCCCTGAACTTTTCTCATAAGGTTGGATTTCATCTCCCACGGCCTAAAGAAATCTGGTGCTCCCTGACAGGTCTCCATGAGTACCCAATAAACTTAACAACTGCAATAAATATAGTGAATTAACACTATATACATCTTCTTACCATAAAACTGCCTGACTAAGTGAGTGGGCAGTTAAAGCGCATGTAGGGGACCCAGTTGAATCTTGTATCTTTTATTACCTACATCTATGGAGGTGAACTCCTCACCCCTTCTGCAGAGCAGTACCAATCACTAGTATTAACTTCAGAAGCCCTTAATTCCTCTTAAACAGGTTTTTGTCCCAGGTGGAAGAGCAAATTGAAGATAGGCTCTTGCTGTGCTGACCTTAATTATAGTTCCAAATTTCTAGTTTAACCTTAATGCTGAACATGTTGAGGCTGGTCAAACATTGCACTACCCGCTAAAGATCCCATACCACCTTATATCATCTGTTGCAAATAGCCAGATAACACCACGAGGATTACTCAAGCATCTCCGGTCATTGGAAGCTTTGCAAACCTGTCTCCTCCAGTTATACCACTCTGCTCCTTCTTTAACGGTGAGAAATGGAGCGCCATTCTGGTGAAATGTCAGCTCATCAATGATATGTAAGAATTATTTTCCTATCTTAACAGAGAAGAAAAGAATATTTTTTCATTTGAGACTTTCCAATTGATTATATAATATGAAATTGTCCTTTACAGCCAGATCTGGGGTTAGTACCATGGAATATAAGCCCAAATCGACACCTTGAGAATCTTTGCAGACAATTGCCTCCAGTAGTTTTGGAGATTTGGTAAGACATTACTTGAGATACCCAAGGATACGCTCTTTTCTATGTACCTCCAGGGATTCTGGGTGAGGCTGGGCCTCCTGGAAGCCTTGGCTACCTGGGCCCCCAGACCACCTGGAACTCCTGGAGCACCTGGTCACTCTGAAATTCCATGTCAACATGAGCCTCCTGGCCTCCTGGGCCTTCCAGGCTTAGTACTGGTTCTAAGATCTTAGTAGACAAACTTAATTATAAACTGAAGTAAATCAAACGTTTTGATGTCCAACTAAGATGCTTAGCTCCAGGAAAGAGAACACTTGGGATGGGGTGCCTCTACATACTGAAGTTTCTCTAGACGCCCACCATGGTCATCTAAAAACCTTGTCTGCACTATTCTCCTTGGTAAGGGGTAGAGAGTGAATTCTCACCACCAAACTCACCAACTTGAGCTTTTAGACACAATTGCTAGTTTAGAAAAATGAAGTAAAACATATGTCTCAGCTTTTTACCAATAAACTTTCCTTCCATAACTCCCATAAAAATTAATATGGTCATTAATGACATGAACGATTAGCATAGTCTAGTGGATGCCCTTCATCCCAAGTGCATTCCCAAGATAATGCTTACTCATTAGCTGAAGGTGTACCACTGGTGTCTGTTCAAGTCATCTATCCAATAACCCCTCTGGATAAACATTCAGACCTTTCTTCAAGGTTATCTATGCTTAGGTGAAGGAATTGCTTTCTCTTCTTTGTAATCTATGAGAGTGCAATTAAAGAAGCTGTTAACTAACAATGATAGATACTTAACTAACTGCCTTAGCCATGTAGCACAGGGATATAATGGTCACCCATTTAATTACCTGCCGCACCTGGAATAATGCAAAGTCTGATTTTTGTCTGGTAATTTAGGATTGATCTAAACCTAACCAACCAAAAAAAGGCATTCATGGGGATAATCTTAAATTAGGGAGAATTTGTCAATGATTTTGTTCAATGGTTTTATCCAAAGCCTAAACTTTATTTTTAGGAAATCAATTCACCTTGACAATGCTTTTACCTCTTTCTTATTGGCATTCAATTCATGCCCAAAAACCAGCTTTACCTCAAGTTGGTGAGGACCAACCTTACGTCACTCCTGAATAATAAGTAAGTACTTATGGAAATTCCTCCCAAATTGTTTAAAATTTCTGGGCCTCCTCATCCTACACTAAGTCTTAGCCCCAAGTATAAGCGGTAATACCTCCAAAATCTCCTATTTATGGCCTTTAATTCAATTATGAATAGTGTAACAACCATACTGTGGGCAACTGCTACCTATTCTCTCTGAATAATTCAGTACAAGTTCAGTCAGCTTAGGCAAGAGACTCCTTCTGCTGACGAAACCCATGTGCCACAACTTCAGTTTTATAACTAATACTTGCAGAAGCTTTGCATTAGCTGCACCAGCTGAAGTCCTTGTACTTCCTCCTACTCAAAACAATAAAAACCTTATGCTTTCTTTTTCTTACTATAGACAAAATATTAAAATTAATTCTTACAGTCTGCTCCGCAAGTGAGAGACAGGTGTTAGCTAAGAAATCTTCAACTAAATGTCAAAAATCACTGAGCCTGAACTAGCTAAGAACTCAGCTAGCCTCAATGAAAGTATTTACTGACTGTCTTCTATCCGTTAATTCACAATTAGAATCCTTGGTTGTATGGGTGGAAGCAGTGGTCTATAAAGCTAAAAGTTCTGGCTATAATTAATACTCTATCCCATATAATGTTCTGTCTTCTTGAATTATACAAAGAATCAAAAAATACTCCTAGCTTAATTGATGAGTCATAATATGGAACAGTAAGAGATTGGATAGCATAGCGAGGTAATTACTGCTCTACTTTGGGTTTGGTTTTGATCAAAACAGGTTCACAACCAGCACAGGCTAAAAAACTCGTTGTGGTATATTTATCCCAAGGTTGACCTGTCACGTTTACATTTTTAATATGGAACAGTAATAGCTCAAAATACTAAAGCTATCAAGGCATACTATGCCTTACTCCTAAGAATTGTGAAACCTCTGATTTACTACCCTCAATATCACTTTAAAAAATAATAGTTATGGATTACTCCTTGCATTCAACTAATTCAAGAGTTTAGTGATATAGTAAATTATGAGAAATAATGCCTCTGTCAGATTTCGAGATAACAAGAGAGTCAATATCCCTACTCCTGAATTGTTCCTAATAAGTTTACTTTAGAGCACTTATTATTGTGTAAACCTGTCCTGAAGACACTAATGGAAAATTTAAACAGGAAGCATCATGCACATGGGATTGATGGAGATGCCTTTTGGAATTGCACCTCCGCTTCCAAAATTGCAAAAGACGCAAATCTCCCAAGGTGGTCACAAGGACAACATTGAAAAATGAATATGTCATCAACTAGGAATTTGATCTGGAAGAACGTAAGAGATCCTAATTTATGGAGCCATAAAGGTCCTCTTTGCATCATGTCCCCACTCTCCCTATAGATATTTAATCCGTCTTACTCAATTTAGTATTCTATTCACACCTTATTTTGTCTTCATTTCCCTCTCTGCTAGTTTTGCAGCTCTGAGACCAATTTAGAAACTTGACTACAGTCTAGAGAATTGGTAAGCTGATATAAACGTGACTCACTACAGGGATCTCTGAGCTGCCCAGTGAAACGTCTATACCAAAAATGGAGATTATTAGCAATCAAGAAGGCCAACCCACTAAATGGTCAAAAAACATAGCTTAATGGTTCAACATCTCTCAGTATGAAGTACCCCTGTTGGGAATTTTTGCCCATATTCCCAGCTGGCTAGATTACCAGGGGTCGTTAGGGGATAATTCCCTAATGCAAGGTGAATTGGATAATGGCTGACCCTGATTTAGGGTAACTAAGTTTGGGAGATTTTAGGTTATTCGCTTGGTCATATCTATCAGGGATCAATCCAGATGAATGTTTAAGAACTTGTCAGGCAGATTTGCTGACTAAATAGGAGCATATGATATTCAATTAACTATCAGGAGTACCAATTGTTATTGGTCAGGTTTCATCACCTCCCAATTGGGAATTCAAGGAGTAAATTGTGAGGCGAGTGAAGCCACCTGCAACTAGAAAATTAATAAATTGGTTTTATGGCCTGCCTTAATGGATAACAAGTCTCATTACCTAAGCAGGTCTCTTGCTAAATATGGTTGTTCACTTAAATTGAGAGGAAAACGTTAGGGACACGTTTTCTGACCCTTTCCGTTTTATGTCTTAAGGATTTTCAATGACGGAACCTTAGCCAGCATGGGGAAGACCATCGCTGCTGAGACAAGGATGGGTGAATTAATGGCAAAGGCTGCCGTTTCATTGTTGAGGTGCCAACTGAGGGTTGGGCGCTAAATTCCCCACTATAAATTCCCTAGAAGTCAATAATAAATGATAATCATAATTGCCAGATCATAATTTATTATATTAAATACCAGATCACTTTTACTAGAGTATTGGTTTAGTAAACTTTATTAGAATTCATTTGTTATATTCTATCACAGGGATATTATTGCTGTGTGCAAAAATTGGGATTCTATTTAAGATAAAGAGTAAAATCTGAGCGGGGATCCATAGAAGAAGCTGAATAAAATTGGTGATTGTTGCTGACTGTGTGTCAAACCAGTGAAACCGTAAACAGGGATCTAAGAATAGATTGAGTTAGGCGCTATTATGGAACGAATTCCTATTCAAGACATCATAAGAATTTCAAGGGGAAGTACTGGCCGTGCTTTGGACTGAATTCTAATACTTTCATTCAACTATGGATAATAGTCGCCATTCTATTATCAAACGATTATATCAACTACTATATAATGTGGAGAATTGCATAAAGCCCAAACCTGTGCAAAGAATATATTTATAGGGTTATTGGCTGAGAATAATAAGGAAATATATAAATTTTTACAACGTGGTGCTCACTACAGGGGTGTAGTTGAGTAGAAGAACTTAGTAGTGATGTCATATAAAGACAAGATAAGAAAACTATTGATGGAGTTAGCAACTGTTAATCAGAACGCCATGAACTAAGCAGATCATCAAGAATTTGCAGCCTTGGAAGAAAGAGTCACCAAGATGGAGGAAAAGGTCAATAATGTTGTGAGTTTCAGGAATAAGTTACTTGGAAAAGTAAGGTCATTTAAGAAAAAGGGGACTTAACTCAAGAAGTCTCATTTCTGAAAACAGAGCGTGAAGCAGATCATGTTTGTTTAATTGCATTCAGCTCTGATATCCAGTGGCTGATTAAACAAATTGAGGAGTCAAAAACTCAATGCAAATGTGAGCCATATGCAGCAACTGATACCAAAGAAAGAAATCCCCGTATGATAATTGGGAAGATGACTACCCCAAAAAACATGCTGCCCGCTTTTACCGCCATTTCAGAGATGACGTTTGAAATCACTCCTCAAGTGAGCCAAGTAGCTGAACCCAGAGAGGTGGCTAGAGAAATTTTGGAGATATTCAAAGAGACACATAAATTGCTGACTTTCCGTTGGGATATTGATACAGCAATTTCCAATTTTTTGATATGACAATTTATTAATATGGTGATTGTCAAAAAGCATTGACAGTGCTGAATTGCCTAGATACTGACCGTCAAAGCCTAGTGTTTCCCCACCTAGAGGGGGACAGCTGGTCATATGCAGAGGCCAACATGGCCATTATGAAGGAATTTGGAAGCCCAAAGCGCATGTCAAAGCACAAAAAAAAGTTTATAGGTGTTGTACATTTGCCTCCCAGGCCTCAGAGAAAGAATGTTGTAGGTGAAGATTGGCTGAATAGAGGAAATGTTGGACATTTAAGAGTTTGCAATAAACTGGAAAGCAATTTAAATAAAGATAATGATAATTTTTAGGATATTAGCCTATAGACCCTGGCTGATCCTTGGTGGAACCCCCTTAATTGGGGAGCATCATTTAAAAACCTGCATGGACAACTAACATAAAATTAAGCAGTCAGATTACTCTGACCATAAAACGGACCATGGGGCAACCATCAGAAGGTACGTCCCCAACCACAACCAGGTCATTCCAAACACCTACTTGAGGACTACCCCATTTTATAAGCATGGCGAAGGTCCCAGGTGAAAGTATTTTAGCAAGCGGTAATTGGCTGAAATATATAAAAACGTTACCACATGGATGCATTCTGCCAAAATTCCCATCACAAACATTGGTTCACCAAAACCTAATGCAAATATCCCAAGTTCTGATAGGAGCGTTCTAATTTTTTCTAATTCAGAATGTGTTAAAGCTATTCTGAAACTATCCACAAATTCCCCTCTGACCTTCTAAAGAGTTTAATTACTGATTGGTTGGATATTGAAAGGTATTGACTCTCTGTTACCCTTGCATGGCGCCTATTAAAACCTTCAATTTAAACTTCTATTATTTTTCTTATATTTTGTTATCATTTCTTTATCAGTGGTGTAAAACGCCCCTGATTTATATTGTTGGATTTAAGGCAGAAAGCACCAGTGAGCCGTTTTCCAAGCCAAAAACCCAACAAGTGGTACTCACTACATGGGGCACCTAAGTTCTCAGAGAGAGCTAAAAACAGAAGTAGGCTGGGCGGTCCTTGGCCTCTGACCTGAGAGTGCAAGCCAGAATGGGGACTAATGGCCCCCAAAACTAGCCTGGGCGGCCAAGCCCAGGTTACCAGGGTGTCATCCCTGATGCTGGTCCCAGTGCCAATGCCAGGTGTCAACCCCAATGCTGGGACCTCCTTCCAATGCCTGCCCCTATGCTAATTCTGGCCTCAGTGCTAATGCTGGGTGCTGATCCTGATGCTGGCTCTTACGCCGATGCCAGAGCCAATCCCCAATGAGGCTCACCAGACCCCACCACTGAGTCTGCGCCAGCTACCTTGGCCCATTCCTCCCTGCGCCCGGATCTGGTGCCCCCACCTCAGCTCTAACCCCTAGTTGAGACTTGGAAGGGGATCTGTCAGGATTCCTTCTTTATTGAGGGAAGCCCAGACTAGGGGTTGCAACCCATCTATGGGCAGATGCCAGATTGGCTCCCTATTAACTTGGGGTAAGTCCAATCTAAAGTATCAGGGATTAACCCCAATAATTAATTTAGTAGCAAATTGGCACTGGTGACTAATGCCAAAGATACCAAACAATTTAATTGGGCCATGGGGAATTGCCATTCAGTGTCAACCCAATCAAGTTGCCCGTTTGGGTGCACCAGCAACTAATGTCAAGGATGCTCTCACTTCCCATGTATTATTTTATTTTCCCTCACCTTTGGCAATCAATACCAATCAACCCAAAACCAAGCTATCAAAGGTTCTATAAATACCTCAAAAATCATTTTATTAAATCATCGTTTCTCTTTATCTTTTTTCCGTTTTTAGATTTACTTAGGGCCTTGATGACCTAATAACTTACTGGGGGCTTTGAGGCGCTGAAAATGATGGCTGGGTTGGAGTTAATCCCCCGAAGTCCCAACAGTGGTGCTCAATACAAGGAAGCCTGTACACCACAAAAACGATGGAAATGAACCCTCAGCTACCCTTCATTGAACTCCAGATAGCTATTGCTCTGTCTCGCCTTAAACGACTTGAGCAGCACACCCTACATTGTCCTAGTATCAGAAAACCCCTCTGTAAGGCAAGTTCATACCTGGTGAGTGCAGTATTGCCTCCTTCCTATATGTGTATGAATCTATGATGGAAGGAGCCACTTACCAAAATAAAATTTAGTTCATTATTCCTTGCTTAAATCGAATAGAACAAGAAAGAATGGTCCCCACCGTGGTTAACTTCAGTACTTGAGCAGAGATTAAGCAAGCACTGCCTGATGAATTTGGTTCCAAGAAAATGTTTAGAGCGACAAAAACAGGCCTTTATGTGCCTCAGTTTGCAAGAGGGAGAGTTACAAATCTCATTTGTTGAGCGCTTCTATAATAAATATCTATCTTTGTTTGTTGCAAAAATGCCTTCTTAAAGATGCAATTGTGGCTATCTTAGCTGTCTTAGAATCTCATCCCTTCTTGGCAATGCATCTCTCTTCTGTGAAGCGCAGGTTTAAAACTGTACGAGATATCAAGGAGGCTCTATTGGCAGTTGCAGACATCTATGAGTGTGACCCTACACAAGGAGCTATGAGCCAAGATCCTACGGCGCTCCAAGTAGCATAACTACAGCTGTTTTTCTCTGGAAACCGGCTCCTACAGAGCTTCCATAACCCACCGTTTCCTCTTCACATAACAATAATCAGTTGGTAATGGCGATGATGGGGCAGTGCTCTAGTTCATCTTAAGTTAAAGAGACGCAGCTTGTGAAAGCAGTAGCTCCTTTGCCTTGTTCATTTTCTTCTTCAGAGCGTCTTTCACAAGAGTTTTAAAACTAGCTCCTAAGCCCAAACTTCTCTTTTAGGTTCCAAAGTTACACCTCCTGTTTCACAGAAACACACAGCCTTCGAATGACCCATAGCTGTTGAAGTTAAAGCATCCACCTCCAAGGTGCTATCTCCTTCAACTTCTCAATCAATTAACTCTAGCTTGAAACCTGTTTCCATGAGGCAGCAAAAGCCTTTTACCTCAAAGGTCTTAACTTGGGCTGTGATAATTCCAACGCCTCCACCAAAAGCTAAAGAAGTGGAGGAGCAACCTCAGAACATATAACCCCATAAGAGAAGTCCTAAACCTACCCACATCCTATGGGCTCCCTAACCTGCATTGATAACCCCTCTGATAATAAATCTGAAGGGGGTTATGAAGATATGGGTCACTATGTTCTAGGAGCCCCAGGTGAAGGGGATGTACCTGATTGATTAAACCCCGAGAGAGTGAATTGGGCGAAGATCCCTCGTCAAATTTTAATTGCGGCATGTGATAAAGGGTCTTGAGATTATTGACACGGCCTGTGATGCTAAAAAGCTCATTGCTACATGTCTCTGATCTACCCAGTGCATTCATACCCTGCAGACTATCCAGGAGAAACACCCTGAAATGGCCAAACGACTTGCCTCCACTCTTAATCTAAAAGAGGTTCTTGTTTTTCCCCCTCCTTGGGCGGTGCTTTAACTAAAGTGGAGGTTGTCATTAATGGTGTGTGAGTTAAAGCTATCCTTGACACTGGGTCCCCGATGAACATTGTGTCGTCCAAGTTTATTAATAAAATTAAACTGGCTCCTGACCTCGACTGTACTCTCAGAGTTTGGAACTGCAGGTCCAAACAATACCCGCGCCATTGGGGCGTCTCTTCCCTGCTCATTAGTTTTAGGAAGCTGAACTTACCAGCTCTGGCAGTGGCTTTGACCTATAATACCTATGATTTACTCATTGGAACCCAGTTCATATTAATATAAAGGGGTTATTAACATGAAGCAGGGCTATCTCTCCAAGATAACTACGAAGTTCCATTGATACTGACAAATGAAGAGATTAGCAAAAAAGAACTATGCTTGCACCGTTGAGTTTCCCCTTTCCGCCTTAACATTACATAACACCACTGCAGGACGGCATACAAAAATGTTGCCTCCATAAGTGGACGCCATTGAAGGTATCCAGTTCTATGTTTCAAAAAAGATTTTAATCAAAGTGGTTGAACAAGGCGTAGTTGATACTAAGATTACTCTACAAATCTCTCATAATTTCTTAATTCTCTAACTAGCATTGATGGAGTTAGTCATTTGGAGCCCAGAGCTTTGCCAGGTGTACTTGACCCTACCTATCAACGACCTATCAACCTTCTGTTAAGAAATCTTACCAAGAAGGATATGGTTGTAAAAAAGCATCAAGAGATCGGAAGGAGTATGTTGATTCCCCTTGAGGAAAAAAAGCAAGTTCTCTGTATTGGATCTATGGCGGATATGGGGTTACCCGCCGACCAATCCATATGTACCCTACCATCTGTTTAAATCTCCAAAGAACTAACCCAGCTGAGTTGGAGAAAGTCCACACCTTACTAGATCCTATAGTGACATCTTCTCTAAATCTGATACTGACTATGAGCACATTAAGGGTTGGACTCATACCATTAACGTTGGTGATGCTCGGCCCATCCACTCCTAAACCTACCACAAAACCAAATTTGAGGAGCTACAGATGCGGACGGAGCTCAAAAGCTGTTGGACGCTGGGTTTGTTGGTACCTTCCCAAAGCCCTTGGTCTTCCCCTCTCCTATTAATAAAGAAGGAAAATGGAGGTCATTGGGTAGGGATGGACTACCGTAAGCTGAATAACCTTACCAAGAAGGACAGCTACCCTATCCCCTGCATTGATGACGCTCTGGCCTAATTTACTGGGTCTAAATACTTCTCCTCCATGAATTTGGCTAACAGGTATTAGCAGATAGACATTTCTCCGTAAAACCAGGATATGTGCACCCTTATCTGCAGTGAGAGTTTGTTTCAACCTACTCAGTTACCTCAGGGGTTGTACAATGCCCCTGCTACTTTTCAGAGAGCAATGGATCTAATTCTCCAGGACCTTAAGCTGAGCTGTGTGATCGTCTACCTTGATGACATCATAGTCTTCTCCAAGAGATTCAATGAGCATCTCACGCACCTAAAGGAGTTGTTTCAACGGTTGCGGGATTTTAACATAGAACTGAAGCCCTCTAAATGTACTTTTTTACAAAAGAAGTTGTATTTTCTCGGGAATTTCATATCCCAAGATGGGATATAACCTCTGCAGGATAAAGTCGAAGCAAAATCTAAGATGCCCGCTCTCAAAACTTTTAGTGACATCCAAGTAATCTTGGGTATGATGTGATATTACCATCTTACATTCCCAAGTTCTCCCAGCTTAATGAGCCCCTTGTACGTCTCTTGGCCAATAATACCCCCTTCTATTGGGGCACAGAACAACAGGCCGCCTTTGAGACTCTGAAGGCCTTATTTTGAAAAAGCCCCATATTAAGTCACCCTGACTATGGAAAGCCTTTTATGTTGTTTACAGATTCCTCCAATTAATCTGTTGACGCTATCTTGGCCCAGCTTGATGAAAATGGAATTGACTATCCCGTATCTTACTTTAGTAAGATGCTTCTAAAGCTGAGCGTAACTACAGTGTCACAGAGAAGGAGTGTTTGGCTGTCCTGCTTGCTGTCAAACACTACCGCCCCTTCCTATATGGGACTCCCTTCAAAGTAATAACTGACCATGCCTCTCTGAAGTGGTTGCAGAATATGAAGGACCCCACGTGGCGGTTGGCTCGCTGGGCTCTGATGCTCCAGCATTACGATATGACCATTAAACAGCAGGCAGGAATGCAAGTCATGAATGTAGATGGGTAACACGGCTTCTTGTTCTTCACTTAAACAATAGTGAAGCTGAGAGGTTTCATGATCTCCTTTATTATTCCTGACGCATGGGCTGATGAAGATGAACCAGTACAGAATATGCTCACTTGTCACTCCTGTGACACAAAAGTATAGAATGGAAAATTATATTAGAAAGTAGGAGTAAATTAGTTGCCCTATCTCCGGTCATCCAAGAGGGTCCCTGTCATTTTGGAGTCTCGCACTATCATGGGGCATGGCAGAGTACACAAACCCTATGATTGGATAAAAGAGTGGTACTATTGGGACGGCATCATGCAGACAAAAACTGAAGTTTTAAGTGCATGCCTGACCTGTAAGAAACAAACCAGCTTCAAGACCTGATATCAGTATCAACCTACAACGCCCAATAAACCCTTCCACCCCATAAATTTAGACGTGATAGGTCCTCTCCCTCAAACTACAGGTGGAAACCGCTATATCTTGTTTGGTTTGATAATTTCACCAAGTAGGTTGTAGCTATGGTTCTTCATACTTAGACTGCTAAAGCTACGGCTACCTCCTACACCAGTACATATTCACTCAGCATGGGTGCCCCCAGGTCCTCCTATGTGACAATGGGATAAATCTTACTTAATGAGTGGTAAAGTTCCTCGCCACTTCTATGGAAGCTCAACAACTTTTCTCAGCCCTCCTATAACCATCCACAAATGGGTCGGTAGAAAGAGTAAATGGGAACTTGATCTCGATTTTACACAAAATGTCCACTTCAGACCCTCTCCACTGGGATCTCTACTTGCCATTGCCCTAATGGCCTACCAAATTATCTACCATCGCATTATCAAGATGTCCCCTTTCCAGGCTTTATATGGGCGAGAACCTGGGGTGCCAGTATTAATAGTCAATGGATAATTTCTATGATTAAACTGATCCAGAACAAGCCATGAAAGGTTGGCCCAACACATCATCCAATTGCAATCTGAGGCCATGACTAACTTAGCTAATACTGTTTTATAAAGAAGACCAAGCCTCAAATGAGCTCAGAGCCCCTCTTCCCTAATCTCAAGTAGCTGACTTGGTACTAAATTAAAGCTGAATCACTCCAAGAAGTGAAAAGCTCAGTTATGTCTGGGAAGGGCCTTTCTCAGTCACTTACAAATGAGAGCATGAGTATTCTATCAAACCCCTCTCCTCTGGACTCACCATCAATTGCGTTAATGGTATTTTCCTTTGTCCCTATTCACCCCCAACTTTCTTGAGGGGGGTGATGTCGGACATTTGCCTCCCAGACCTCAGAAGAAGAATATTGTACGTGAAGATCAGCTAAATAGAGGGAATGTCGGACATCTAAGAGGTTGCAATAAACTGGTAAAAGATATAGATAAAAATAATATTGATTTTGAGAATATTGGCCAAAAGACCCTGACTGATTCTTGGTGGAAACCCTTTAATTGGGGAAACACCGTTTCAAAATCTGCATGGGCAACTAACATAAAATTAAGCAGTCAGATTACTCTGACCATAAAACGGACCATGGGGCAACCATTAGATGGTACGTCCCCAACCACAACCAGGTCCTTCCAAACACCTACATGAGGACCACCCCATTTTATAGGCATGGTGAAGGTCCCCCAGGTGAAATTATTTTAGCAAGTGGTGATTGGCTGAAATATATTAAAACATTACCACATGGGTGCATTCTGCCCCAAATCCCCATCCCAAACATTGGTTCACCAAAACGTAATGCAGATATCCCAAGTTCTAATTGGAGCGTTTCTAATATTTCCTATATGGAATGCAACAAAGCTATTTAGAAACTATCCTCAAATTCCCCCCCAACCCTCAAAACAGTTTAAATACTGATCATTCAGATATTGAAAGGGATCGACTATCTCTTACCCCCACACAGTACCTATTAAACTTTAATTTAACTTTTATTATTTTCTTTTTTTATTATCTTTTCCCTATCAGTAGTGAAATACGTTCCTAACTATATTGTTGGATTTAAGGCAGCAAGCACCAGTGATCTGTTTTCCAAGCCAAAAATCCAACAATCGGGCATCCAATTCCATAAAAATGGAACCTTAGCAAGCTTTGCTGATCGTTTCTACCAGGAATTGCAAATCCTGGTTGGAGTGAAGGCACCGGATAATTTTGATGAAAGAATTGCATTACAAGCAGCCCTTCAGCCCTACTGCAATTTGCACCAAATGATTTCTTCCGTGTTTGAGACAGAAATTATTACCTCTCAGATGGTAGACAATTTATAAACCTGAGAGCAACCTTTGATGCCCCAAACAGAAGTTTCAAATAAAACCCAGTATTAAAATTTGAATCCCACAATGGGGAATGAGGATGCTAAGGAGATGAACAACCAAACCGTTCCAGGTAATAAGCCTGAATACTTTAAACGGATTAATAAGAAGGAGAAATTTTGTTACCAATGTGGAGGAAAGGGACCTTTCGCTGTACATTGCAAGAAACCCAAGGATCAAATCAACGTGGTCCAAGCAAAAAAATTCTGATACTGCAAAGGAGTTGGGAAAAGGGCCCCTGGCCTAGACGGGGAATAGTCTAGAACTGCGGAGAAGCCTGTTTGCTTCAATAATATGCAGAAGGAAATTGACATCAGTGATCTATATGTGGACGAAGATTTTTGGATTCAACTGTATCAAGTGGTCAATTTGGGTGTGAATGCAGTAACAAGATCCAGGGCAAAGAGGATTGATCCAGAGATAATCAAGGAAGTTGCCAAGCTATATCCCTGACAACTAGCGGACAAGATTTGAGCTGCAGATAATCCTGAAGAATTGACCAAAGTTTGATTAGATGAGGCAAACCTGTCAAACCCCCTCAGCGCGATCAAGAAATCATTTCCTGATTTATCAGCACAAACTATTCACACCCTCAATTTTTCTAATAATGCCGCTATACACTCAGTAAGTACTAACTTACAATACTCTGAGTGTACGTATATAGTTATACTAGTAAATAAAGTATGGTGAGGGCAATTTTTGACAGCGGAGCGCCTATTAATATTTTCTCAACCAAGCTGGTGAAAAGGATGAAGATCTCGCCTGACTTGGAACACAAGAAGGAGTATGGGACAGCTGGGCTGAATACATCATCTCATGTGGAGTTTATAGTGTTCTTCCACTCTGATTTGGATCCTTGGTGGTTCTGCACCAACAAATGTTTTGGCCAACCAAAACTATGACATTCTGACTGGGATGGATTTTCTATGGAATTATGAAGGTAAATGTAACTTTGAGAATAATATATTGACCATATTGTGTCAGACGTTACCATTGGTCTATCACAAGAATGGGGAAACTTCACTGTTTAGGAGAAATATCTTCATCAACTTGATATACATTGAAGGCATTATCTCAATTTGATACAAACTAGTTGCCCAGAACCCCCTGGAAAAAGTCCATAGTAAAACCTTGGGTGGCTCCTGGAATAATAATGCTGGGACATGGAGAAATTTGATTCTTCTTATGAATTTAGTTATAAAACTGATGAAGATTAAAAGAATCTGATTGTCATGTTTATTCATCTAATACCAATGGCCAAACTGAGAAAATACCATGAGTTTGGGACCCTTGAGTGAGATGGGATTACCATCCAGGGTAACTGAGAGTATCAACCTATTGGTTGATTGAGAGAAAATTGCTGATCTGACGAAAGGACAGCAAGATGAGGTACTTGAATTGCTCAAAAAAATTGGTAAGTATTCATCCAGTATAACCACTATTTGGGATGCGTGAGAGATTTGATCCACAAGGCCAATACTGGGGAAAATTTTACTGATCATGATGAGACCAATTCAACGTTCAAGGGTGGCAAAGTGGTAGTGAAAGAAGAAATCAAATAGATAGTGAATTATAGCCTTCAATTTCTGTTGTTGAGTCCCAAGCAAGTCCAATTCTTATTGTGAAGAAAAAGGATGGCTCTAATCAGGTGTTCAATTACTGGAAGCTGAATAAGATTATAAAGAAGGAGTTGTATCCCCTACCAAGGATTTTAGAATGAGCTAGATCGATTGGGAGAAGCAAAGTATTTCTCCGTGATTAATCTGGTATCTAATCTTGGCAAATCAATTTGCCAAGAGAAGACCAGAAAAATGCATGATTATTACCGCAAAGGGGCTGTATCAACTGAAGAGGATGTCCCAGGGTCTATGCAATGTGCCTGCGACTTTCCAGAGGGCCATGGACGCTATACTAAATAACTTGAAGTCGTCATGCGTCCTGGTGTACTTGGATGATATAAATGTGTTCAGTAGGACGTTTACTGACCATCTTCACCACTTGGAAGAAGTATTCAAGAGAATGTCCGTGGCCAAACTGAAAATTAAGCCGAGGAAGTGTCACTTCTTCAAGAAAGAGTTGGAGTATATTGGTATTTGTGATCAACTCTAGTGGATTGCAGCCACAAGCCAGAAGTTTGAAGCCATAGAATGAATGGCTGTGCTGAAGATTGTTCAAGATATCAAGTGTACATTGGAATGGTCAGATACTATAGAAGATTTATTCAGGATTTTGCATGAATTTCCGAGCCCTTATTCTATCTGTTGAAGGATCCAAAGAAAGGATTCATATGGAATGAAGAAGCACAGAAATCCTTCGATGAGTTACGCAGTGCCTGATAAGTTCTCCAATTTTAAAATATCTAAATTTTGATCAAAAATTATTTATACAAACTAATGCTTTGTTAATGGCAATCAGAGCTGTATTAAGCTAAGTAGGTGAACTTGGGGACAAACATCCGGTGGCATATGTGAGCCAGACACTCTCAACTTCTGAGAGGAACTACACCGTAACTGAGCATGAATGCCTTGTGGTCATTTATGCCTGTAAACAGTTTTGGGTGCACATTTACGGAATTTACTTCGAAGTGGTGACAGACAACTCCTCGTTGCATTGGCTTCACAATCTGCTAAAACCAGAAGGATGACTGGCCTATTGAGCCATTAGAGAATTACAGGATTATGATTATGAGATTGTCCACTGAGCGGGGGCTTCTCACCAGAATGCGGATGGCTTATTTCAGTTACCAATGGTCCATATAGTATACTAGCAGGCGGATGAGTTATTCCAGAGAATGATTGACAGAGAAATTGGGAATGAGCCCAAAGAAATCCAAGGTTCACTTCAAAAAGTGATGGAAAACACTGAAACCATGTATGGACAAGTTTTCAAGATGATTAATGGGAAGCGGTTATTGTTACCAAAACTTTTGAAAAGAGCAGCTATTGTTCAAGCTGCCTATAAGGTTTTCAGGCATGGAGACCTGAGAAAAACGACTGACCATATTTTCCAGTACTACTGGGATTTAATCAAATATGATGTCACCAACTATCTAGCTTGCTGTGTGGAGTGCCAGCCACAAGCCACATAAGAATATGACTGGATACTGACTAGTCCACACTGGATTTGCTTGGCATATGGTGTCCATCAACATGATGGAACTGCTGACAATGAGAAAAGGGGGAGTCAAGTACATAATAGTTGCAACTAATTATCTGACTAGATGGTTTTGAGAAGAAGGCCCTGGCGAAAGTAGACACCACAGTACTGCAAAGTTCATCTTGGATCAATTAGTATACCAACATGGATGCCTGCAGGTCCTGCTGAGTGACAATGGGACAAACTTCATGTCTCATGTGATCCCATGGTTAAATGAGACTACGGGGATCTGAGGAGTCATGTCTGTACCCTACCAGATGGAGACGAATGGACTGGTGGAACAAGTTAATTGGATGCTGTCCATGATACTGAGGAATGTGGTCACAGGAAGAGCTTCTGCATGGGGAACTTACCTGAGTTCAGTGATGTTCACCTACAATATCAATCATCATATGGCAATGGGAAAAATGCTGTTTTAGTTGCTATATGGGCGGAAGGCTGCGTTGCCACCAATTTTTATATTTGGTAGTGAAACCATCATTGGGATGAGTGCCAAGCTGAACCTGAACTTATTGGTGATTATCCCGATTGAAATTCAATTGTAAGCATTTGATACAACTTGAAGAAAAGGATACAAGTAAAAACAACAGCTACTAAGAACTGACCTGCTTTATCAGAATATGAATTAGGCAAAAAAGTTGTCTATTGCGATACATAGGGTTTTTGGAGAAGAAACAAATTGGATGCATTGTGATCAATTCCATTCAAGATTATTGCCAAGATGGCGATGGACGCCTACTCCATCAGGAACCTCTTGTATGGAAAGATAGTACATTGAATCCATGCTAAGTATTTAGAGCGATGGATTGAGGAAAAAAATAATAAAAAAAGAGTTCCCAAAGGACCGCTGAACTGTTAAGTTGGTTATGCCCTAAGGATTTGGTCAAGTACAAAGAAGGACCTCTGAACCAATCTAGATGGTTAAGTCTTAAAAAGTAAGACCTCTGAACCAATCAAGATGGTTAAGTTTTAAAAAGTAAAACCTCTGAACCGTAGAAAACTGGTAGGTTTAAGCATACCTAGGATCCAGTTTGGGGAATAAAAAAATATATGGACCGCTGAACTGAAACATAGTCAATTCCCATGGAAAAAAGAAGAAGAAAAATAAAAAATTGATTAAAATATTGGAAAAAAAGAGATTACTAAAAATTGCATACAAAAATCGATACATTTTTTTATTTTTAATTTTTATTGATTATCCTCAAATAAGGTATGATTCCGTGTATGTTGCATTTGGGGGAGGGATGATGGATTGCAGTAGGAGTGAATAACCCTTTGAAATCTATGTGAGATTGGACGCTAGCGAGGGCTAGAACTACACAAAACTACGTTTGTTGAGTGGACGCAGATCCTTGTGAGAAAGCAACTAGGGGAAGGGAAATTGAGATGTTGGAAGAAGCCAAACGCGATACCCCCAGAGCGGGGAGGAAAAGCAATAGTAAAAGAATAAGCCGTCAGAAAATAACCCTCAAGTAATCCCAATATGGCACCAGAGCCAGAAAATTGGTCTTGAGCTCTTGCTGATGGGCTTTGTCAAGAAAACCGGACATATGGGCCAGCAAAAAAACCAAGGTATACTAGAAGGGGGTTGCTGAATCATGCCCCTTTCAAAGCCATCAGTGGAAGATACCAATGAGACATGACAGAAACAAGATAGTCATGCATGGAGCAGATGACATCCTACAAACCAATGACTATGAGTTTCTCAGAAGCTGAAGCAGAAAGAGCAATGGAAAATGGGAGAGGCTGGAGGCTAATGGCCCAACTTTGAAGAAATTGGCTGGAAAAGCAAATAACATAGGCTGCAATATCCTGATCAAGGATGTTTTCATGATTGGAAGAATTCAGAGCTATAGACAAAGCCTTGGTGACTTGGGCCCTTAATTATGCATAATGGTGTTTGAAATGTACGCTGTTGATGATGGTAATTTGGTTGCCAAGACAGCTGGCTTATATATTGATTGAGTCAGAATAGGAACTACGGAAGCAAGTATGATCCAGCGAGGAAGTAATAATTAAGAGCAAAAGGCATTACTTCAGGGGGATCATCAATGATGTTAGGAGTATCTGCAAAAGGAGCCAAATCCAGGAGATTCTTGAAATCTAGCTCTGGAATTGACGACAGAGGAAAGATTGGCTGCAAGTCATTTGAGATGATTGCTAACCTGGTTTCAGTAGGGTTGGTTACCATTTTTGGTAATTCCATGGAAGGAATAGCCACTGGTACTTGACTAGGAGTAGGAGTCCTGGAAGGAACATGGAAAAGGTTCCATCATGCAGACTTACTCATCCGCTGGAAGAGCTGAAGATTTTGATCAGATAAACTATTGAGCAGCTGTTGGTACCATGACTTGGAATTTGACATATGAGCTGGATGTGAAGGGGGATGTCAGATTATATGATAGTTGACAATATGAACTCTGAAATCAATTAAGCTCCAATTTTGGACAAATTAATCTCAAAATCAATGGTTAAGCTCTTCAGAAAAGAATTAAGAATGATATGAGCCAAGAGGTTTTATTTAACCGAGGCAAGCTGACTAGGGGACAGGCAATACTGAAAGAAAGAAATGACATGAAACCTGAACAGGGTCAACTCCATCGAAGAAAGAATTTTCCACCTCCATATTGGGGCTCAAATTTTTCTGGTTACGTCATGGGTAAGTTTTTCGTGTTATTAGACCTACTAACCGCCAACTAGCTTCCTTTGGCTGGCACCCCAATCAATGTGCAAAGGCTGGGAATTGAACCTGCAACCTTCAGATTAGTAGCTGTACGCCCTTACCGACTCGCCTTCCATCCCCTATGAGCCAAGAGGTTATGAGAAGAAATTAACAAGGGCAAACATAAATGAGCATTCTTAATTAGGCTTCAAAACAAACATTAATGGCAATAATCACCTGTTGAGGATGAGGAGAAAATCAGGAAATTGAGAATGTTAGGCCAAAGATTTTGAATATGACAGCAGGTCATATGCCCTGATGGGGGAGAACTGGATCCCAGAATTAATATTATCATGAGTAATGTAATCATCCCAGCATGACAGAAGGTCATGGGGACTGTGCTCTGATTAGGTGGTAGCAAGGAGAAAGAGGAAAAGAGCCACATTCCAAAGGTCATCCCAAGCAGTGTTGAGTAATGGTGATCATACGTCACTTGAGAAAATGAAGTATTCAACTGAGTGTCCAAAGCGGTGTTCTCCTGCCCCAATCCTTTTCTCGCTGGAAACCTAGGAAAGAGGGGGGATGTGTTGAAATTTTTGCCCATTTTCCCAGCTGTCTAGAATACCAGATGTCGCTAGGGGATAAATCCCTAAATGCGATGTGAATTGAATATTGGTTGACCCTGATTTTGGGGTAACTAAATTCAGTGGATTTTAGGATATTCGCCTGGTTTAATCCATTGGGGTTCAATATGGATAAATGCTTAAGATCCTATCGGGCAGAGTGGCTGACAAAATAGGGGCATCTTATAGTTGATTAACTATCAGGTGTATTGATTGGGTTTGGTCAGGTTTCATCACCAACTGATTGGATATAAGGAGTAAGTTGCAAGGCGAGTGATGCCACTTGCAACTAGCAAATTAATCACTTGATTTTGCGACCTGGTTAGTGGTTAATAATTCCCATTACCTGATCAGGTCAATTGTAAAAATGGTTGGTTCGCTTGGATTGAGAGTGAAACATTAGGGACACATTTTCTGACTCTTTTCATTTTTGTTTTGAGGATTTCAAATGACGGAATCTTAGCCAGGATGGGGAATACTATTGCTGCTGAGACAAGGATGGGTGAATTAATGGCAATGGCTCCATTTCATCAAGGAGGTGTCAACTGAGAGTTGGGCGCCGAATTCCCCACTATGAATTACCTAAATTTTTTATAAATAATAATCATAATTTGCCAGATCATAATTTAATATAACACAAATTTTCAAAGCACTTTTAATAGAGTATTAGCTTAGTAAACTTTATCATAATCCGTTTGTTTTATTCTTTCTCAGGGATATTATTGCTGTGTGTGATAATTGGGAGACCCTTTAAGATAAAGAGTAAGGATCTGAGCGGGGATACATAGAAGAAGCTGAATCAAATTGGGTATTGCTGCTGACCGTGTGTCAAACCAGAGAAACCTTAAACAGGAATCTAACAGTAAATTGAGTTAGGCGCTATTATGGAACGAATTCCTATTCAAGACATCATAAGTATTTTGAGAGGAAATATTGGCCAAGCATTGGACTGAAATCTATTACTTTTATTTAACTACAGATAATAGTCGCCATATATTATAAAATAATTATATGAACTACTATACAACTCTGAGAATTGAACAAACATGAAATTTTGCAAGTAATATATTTTATAGGGGTTATTGGCCAAGAAAATCAGGAAACCTATAAATTTTTACAACTCCTCTATAGCCTGAAAGCCTAGAGTCATAGGCCACATTTTTAATTTAATCTATCATTCTTTGACCATGGTAAGTACCAACTCCCATATAAGAACATCAGTGAGAATATTTAACGATTATTTAATGGCATTCACTCCACGGGAAGCCGCTCTAGTCATTCCTTAGCCTTTTCAGACTTTCATAATAAGAAATTTATATTCTTAGCTCCACTACCCTTGGGATCTGTGTTTGGCTACTGAACTCTATCTCTGAAGCTTCGCCCATCCATCTATACTCTGTATTTTACAAATGGTTGGTGTAAATCACCATGTAGTATCTCAACAAATAGGGCTCACTCAAACCTACATTCAAATGTTGTCAATTTCTATTATGCTGCCCCCTCCTTTGTTCACAAAAATT